>DWHP01001444.1:0-16131 GCA_018247895.1 Parnassius honrathi
AATCTGTTGACGATTGCAGCCTCATCTCCCGTCTAACAGCCATGAGATTAAGAGTGTGATCGGAGAGCTTTTGTGTTTTTCTGCGGCGGGTGCTTAATTGTTATCGCTTTGTACCATTAATTTACCAGTATAAGTTGAACTCCGGTGCATTTGAAATAGGTTAACGTGATAAGAATAGAATTTACGAGTACTTACCCATGAAATGCTGTGCCATCTTTTTGATAACTGGATGTCTTAGCTGACTTGCCACACTATATTACTGCACAAGAAGCCATTTGTAATGTATTTTGGATACAAGACTCTTTTTAAATTGTCAAAAACTCTGACGTGCCTACGGGTCACAAACTTGGTCGACACTGATGTCGTGATTCTTAGCGTTACTTCGTATGCTAGCTACAGCAAACATGTGTTGCGGAGCGTTTGTGGCCCTGCATGTTGAATCTATTAGGAGGTAATCTGTGATTATAGTCAACCAAATCTAAGAAATACTTTTGACAGCTGTCAGACTTATTGCATCAGGCATGCCAACCAAAAAATGGGAACGTACAATATTCGATTCTTAAAAAAATGATATCGGTTATTTGGAGTTGGTAATCATTTACAGTTTGGTTTGAATAATAGCAGAATGAATTAAAAACGGATAATTTAAAACACAAGATTTATCAGTTTCTATGTATTTGTTGTTAGGTACTGCTTATTTCTAGAGGCACAGTTATTAAAACGTAAGATTATAACTAAATTAAGAATAAATTTATTCAATCACTTTCAGTACAACTAGTTTAGCTGTCGTTGTTCGATTTTCATTAATGCAGTCAAAATTAATGTCTCTTTCAAAGTCACCATTATAATTTTTTTTGTTTTCTCTACCACTTTTGCCCAATAATCCATTGTGAAATGGGTACATGATTTACTGAATATTGAAGAAACAGTCCAAAAATTTCAAGCCGAGTCACAAAATAAGAAGACAAACACTAAATCACAAAATTACGCACAGTAAGCTCCCGAAATTACGAAGTGCTTTTTATATCGCGGCCTTGTATACTATGAGTTTTTGCCTACACTTGACAAATTAAAAAAAAACATACTTTATTCATGATTCATATAATTTAAGGAAATTTTAAAATAAACATTAAATTAAACAAATAATACATTAAAAATTAATAGTTATTCGGTTATTGGAATAGTTTTACCGATTATTTGCATAACAATTAATCTTAGTCATCCAAATACTACGGTAATGTACATAGCGACATATCATTAAAACGACGTCAAGTACAAACAGTTGATACGCGTTATTTTTTAATATTTTGCTTTATTTGAGAGATTCAAATTTAAATTGGTGATAAAAAACTATAGACGTTGTAATGAAATATAGATAACTTTATAATTCTTCGGATTTACGTAAATGTTTATTTTAAATCGTGTGAGTACGGTTGTGCAAAGTTATTTCTGAATGATTAATGTGAAACATCAAGAGGTATTTTTTATATTTGGTTGATTATACGCACTATAATATACGTCCATGCGTTCACGTAGAAATCTGCGAAGGACTTATGTATTGACTGATAAAGTTGTCTATGGCATTTATATTCTTGTCTATAGTTGGCGTAGAATTGAAAATAGATTTAAAACAAAGTGATATTATCCTATCTTCTGCGTAATAATAATGCCATACTTGATGGTTGGGTGGAAGTTAACAAGGCTCAGAAGGGTTAGTGCCCAGAGCCGTAAAGCCAGTTAATAAAAAAATGGAAGTTGACATGACATATTTTGTCTATGGTTGTTGGCAAAAGAAAGGAAGTTGAGTTGATTTTGTAGAAACGTCCGTCTACTTAAAGTTTTTACCGTGTTTTGGCGTAATTTTACGGTCATGTGTGGTTATATTTGTTCGATAAACGAAAGTTCTAGTGATGTTATCCACTGCTGCAAATAATAAAGTTAAAAACACAAGAGGATTGGATAGTTCCGAAGTTCCAGATCGAAACGAAAGCGGACAGGAAAACAAAACGGATGATAAGGTCAGAGGTTATGTTGGTACGTACGATGGTTCGTCATCCTTTGGCGGGCCGCACCGTGATGGAAGATTTCGATCTCGGGGTCGTATCACTGAGTATAGGCATTCTAGAGGAAGCGGGCGCGGTTGTGGACGGGGCCGTGGCGACTTCCCGCCAAGGCCTGAACATGACGAAAATTCCTACAAATATCACGAACCGTTAGGACAGTCCAGCAATGACTCTTGGTCCCAAGGAAATAATAAATTTTATGAGAGATCGGACCTCGTTGTAAATCTACCTGAAGATCCACGTATATCTAAGCTTTTGCGACGCCTTTGTGCAGAAGTTGATGTGGAAAAGTCACTGGTTATATGCAGCAAGTTACAAGATGCTGTATTGTTGCCAGAAAATGCACGATATATACGAAGATCTTATGATATCTTAGTTGAGTCACTATTAGATGTCTTATATGATGCTCCCGGCCCAGAAACTAAAGAGAAAGCAGCTGTTGTCTTGGGACGGATTGGTTATGTTATGGGACATGATTATAAGAAACATTTGGAATGGATTGTCTCAACTTTCTCCACTCATAACATATCAATAAAGCATCTATTGACTCTATCTTTTTCTGAAACATTTCAGTTGGACTTTCAAACACCAAGTTTGTCTGACTTTGCAGAGATGACATTGGATAGGCTGCAGATTATTATTGAAGGAACAGATTCTGCTGATGTTTTTATGGCTGCTATCAATGCAATGATCATTATGTCAAATTCATACCCTGAACATTTTGCTAATCATTTTGTAGACACTGTAGATATTCTTGTTGGATGGCATGTTGATAATGCACAGCCTAAAAAGATAAAAGATTTTGCTCTTCAGTCCCTATTCAAATTAAGCCGTCACTGGCAGGCTGATGTTGGGTTTTCTGTCAATCTATTGAATCAATTTGTTGAGGATATGGTGGCATATACCAATGAGCTTGATACTAATAATCAAGAGTCTGAATCAAACTCAAATGAAGATTGTATGCAAAAGATTGCATCATTTTTAAATGTCTTCAATACGGTAGTAAAGAGTTTGGGTACACTCCTTAGCCCTACAGTTTCACAGACGGTCTCTTGGTCTTTTCTGACTGATGCAATGACAAAAATATTACAAGTTTTAACTGAAGTATTAAAGGATGATGCTGAATCAGATTTGATATTAGCAGGTAATGAGTGTATTACACTGCTACTTAGTTATTTACAAACTAAGGCCACACCCTGCTTGTCACCATTATTTTTGTTGATAACTCTGGAAATGACTAAATACTTGCATATTGATGATAAAATCTGTCTTAGCATTATAGGTCTTATTTCAAAAACCATAAAAGAAATTGCTTCTAACCTTTCAATAGAGTTTATAACTCAAACCATTGGTCCTGATTCATTACTAAGGCCTTTGAGATATTCTGAGAACGTCAAAATCCTGTCAAGTGTTATGCTGGTTTACAGCAACTTATTAAACTTGAAAAATATACCACTATTGCAAGAAACCTATAAGTATGTTTTAATGGATATTCAAAATTCATTCTCTGTCATTTTACCTAACATTCAAATTATACCAGCGGAATATACCGAAGACATCTCTAAGGACGATGCAGAAAAAAATATATTGTTTTACTTACAGTGTTTGTCTGATCTTGCGAATGCTAGCAATTCCATTATTGGTATGTGGGCTTTAAAACCAAGCATTTTAGAACTTTTGGCTATTAAGATGTGTCCACATGATGAAAATTTGATTAGAAAAAAGCCTGCTTTACAGTATGCTGTATTATACTTATTATATTCCCATTGCAAGAAGAATAATCATTTTATTGCTTCAAGTGATTTAGTCACAAATACACAACAAAGGACAAGTGATATATTTGGGCTTTCAAACCTAAACATTGGTGATGTTTCCAGTTCAAGCCCAACATCTGGCCATCTTGCTGTTATACTGAATACATTAAGCATTGTCTTGGAAGAAAATGTAACAAAGGAAACCTTATTACTTGTTTTAACTTGGATCTCAGATATTTTCTCTCAGCTGGATAAGTATTTACCAGTTGTGAGCTTATCCAAAGGTTTCTTGGTATTAACTACTAACATGTTATCGCTTGCACACAATTTTGATGATGACATTATTCTCATGGTTTTACAAAATTGTCAGAAGTTATTAAAAAATAAAGGTTTGGTGTGGAATGTGATGTTACTGAAAACCATGGCACTCATATGCATTTTACACATAGATAATCTTAATAAATCTGTGTCAATTGTGTGCAAGGACATTTTGTTCCAGCTACCTTGGGATGTTGTTCAACAAGAATTAGACAGACAAATGGTTAAAGTATTTACATCCAGAAAGTTTAACCTGACTGTTCTCAACTGTGACACAAAGTTAAATGCTTTAAAAGAATACCTTATGAGAGGGTCATTTAACACATTGTCCAACACACATTTTCAAGCTATAATTAATTGTCTTCTGCAACAAACAACTATTGACAAAAACCTATTGGTTGATGCTTTTTTAGTCTCATGGCCTATACAAGGTCAATATTTGGATGAACAAAAATTATTATTTTTCCGTGAATGTGCAACGAGTTTTTCTTCTATTTGCATTAGTTGGGCTCTTTCAGAGTTGGCACAGACTTGCATAGCCCTTAAATTGAGAACTACTTTAGGCAAACCGCAAGAAACTTTTATGAAGATTGAAGGTGCCTTAAAAAATATAGCAAGGGATATATCTTCTAGTGATACTAAATACCTTGCTAGTGAACAACAAAAATTACTTGATGTCATTCTTTCAGAACAGTTTAGAGCACGTTGGTTCATTGAGTTCATGACTTTCTTAGAAAAATATACATATAATGCTGCTGAAGGTACTGCAACCGTACTACCCGTTGCCATTAAACCTGTAAGACATTTTTTTCATACGAACTGGTCAACATGCCGTGAGTGGCAAAACAGAGTGCGTCCTGCTGCACTTGCTGTCAGTCTATATTCTGGTCACCTTGGAGCAGTTATTTATCATGCTTCACTTATTTTGCAAACAGCTGCTAATTCCCATACTAATGTAGACATTGAAGCTGTAATGACTACTATGGCGCAAGCTCTCATTGAAATTCAAGAACCAGAAGTTTTACATGGTTTGTATATATGGATAAAACAAAATTTTGATAAAAAAATCTCCTGGTTAAAAGGGGCTGCCGAACAAGCAAATTCTCGGTATGAATTAGCCATTGAATTTTATAAGAAATTATATGTCACTGCTTCTAACTCAGAGAATGACTCTACGACTACTACTGCTCTGATAAATGCAAAGTTGAATAAATTTGTTACTGAACAAATTATGGAAAGCTATAAAAATATACAAAGTTGGGAAGATATGCAGCAATGGAAACTTGCTGACCAAGAAAATAAAATAGATCTACAATGGGATTCTTTTACAGCCTTAAATGTGTTTGAAAACAGTGCTGAGATTCCAGAACAACTAGTTGACTGGGATGTTTTGCGACTCAATACAACTGAAATATCAAAAGATGCTTGCTCATACCAAGCTCTTCTCAACAAGATTGAATGCACACTTGTGTACACAGCGTTAAACTATTATTATAATGATTATGATGATAAATATGATGCTATGCTAAGAAATTGTAATGAACTGCTTAATGCTAGTGCTGAAGAATTTTCAAGAACAAATGCTGTGCACTTTTTGAAAGAAATTGCTGTGTTACAATTGGCAAATTATGGACTGACAAGTATTATAAAGAATGGAAAGGCAATATTAAATCCATTCAAACCATCTGTTGTCAAAGAACATAAATATGGTACTGAACTTAAAAATTTAACTAGAATTTTGTGGTGGAATCAGTATTTCACAAAATTGAACATGACTGAAGAAAACATATTCTACACAGAATGTCTAAGGCTAGATGTTATCAAAAATGCAAGGAAAAACGCGAACCTGGGCATGGCTAAAAGAGAGCTATTGAAACATTTCAAACATAACCCTGCATTCCAAATGTGTATCGTCAATGTGAATAGCTTGGATGAGATAAGTGATATACTTCTTATGTCTAATAATACATATGATTTAGACATTTGGACTTTGAATAATGCCAATGCTCTGGCAGAACTTTGCAAAGTTACTTATGCAAAAGAAGAGACAAGAGTGCGTGCCATTAACTTATGTGCAAATATTTCTCTCGGCTTTTCACAACGTCTGGCTATGGGTGAACAAAGTTACGAGCTGAGAGAAAAAGGTACAAGACTGCTCCTAACACTTTCTAAATGGGTGCAAAGCGAAACTGACAATATAATGGAAAGTGATTCGCCCTTAATGAAACTAGTATCGGCATTGCCCGAGATCGGCCTTGTAGATAATAATATTTCAGAAAATGTTATTCCTCTTTCGGATTCTGCAGTCGGGAAACTTTTACAATTTGGAGTAAATCAATGCCCAGGTTTAGCAAAAGCATGGGCGAGCTTTGCCTCATGGTGCTTTAGATGGGGCCGTAAAATGGTTGAATTTAGCTCCAAAACGAGGGAGCAACTTACTGATAATGATAAAATACAAATAGAAGGGGTTATGATTGGATGTTCGCCCCAAGACTTTGAGGCTGTGTGTGAGATTTTATCTAAAACTAAAGCTACTTGCGATGATGAAGACATTGATTGGAATGAAATCAACACTTCCGAAATGATCGAAAATCAGTTACGCACAGTCCCTTCGTTAAATAACGCTTTTCCGGAACATCTGGCTTTACTTGTTGATATTTGGCGCCAAGCCCAGAAAAGAGTATTCTCATACTTTGAACTATCAGCTGACGCTTACTTTAAATTTCTGCAGCTTATTTGTGCCTCAGATTTTATAAACCACAGTGGAGAAAATGCAGTAGTAAATGCTACATTGAGACTTTTAAGATTAATTGTTAAACATGCCATGGAGTTGCAAACGGTGCTCGAATCAGGCTTAGCAAATACACCTACACAGCCTTGGAAGGTTATCATTCCCCAACTGTTTAGTAGACTTAATCATCCCGAAACATATGTGAGAAAATGCGTTTCTGACTTGCTTTGTCGATTAGCAGAAGATACACCCCACCTCATCACATTCCCCGCAGTTGTTGGTGCAGTTGAAAATGAACAAAATAGTTTGACGGAATTAAGTGTTCCCAGATCTTATTTATCTAATGAAGATGCTGAAAGTGAGGAAGACAATCTTGAGTTGGAAGATACTGGAAGTGATAAGCTAACTAATAACGAATTGAACTCCTGTTTCTTGGACATGGTTGAAACATTGGCAAAACAAGCCCCAAAAACAATTCTTCAAGTGAAATTGTTAGTAAAGGAATTACAACGAATAAATTTACTATGGGATGAATTATGTCTAGGTACATTGGTTCAGCATCATTCCGAGTTTAATAAACGGCTCACGCAATTAGAGACAGAAATTGCGAAGGTTAAAAATAATGTAAATTTGTCAGTGGAGGAAAAGGATAAGCTTATTAAAGAAAAACATCGCATTATATTTGAACCAATTGTATTTGTATTAGAACAGCTTCATCAAATCACGTCATCCAAACCTGAGACGCCACACGAAACTGCCTTCCAAACTAAATTTCAAGCTCTCATCACCGATGTAATAGATAAATTGAAAAATCCTACAAATCCTGAAAAGCCTCAAGAGTCATGGACTTCGTTAAAACAGTTGCAGATAAAACTGCAACAGAAAGTTAATAAGCGGACATCTTATATTTTGAAAATGTCTGACATCAGCCCTGTTTTGGCAGAGATGAAAAATACTGTGATTACGATGCCTGGATTACATACAAATCAAAGAACTGTTAGAGTAACTATAAAATCCATTGAGAACAACGTTGCTATTTTGCCAACAAAGACCAGGCCTAAGAAACTGGTCTTTTATGGATCAGATGGAAAATCTTATACATATCTCTTTAAAGGTTTAGAAGATTTGCATTTAGATGAAAGGATTATGCAGTTGTTGTCTATAACAAATACAATGCTGGCTCGTGATTCTGAAAACAATGACAATCAAACGTACAGAGCCCGCCATTACTCTGTCATTCCTTTGGGTCCTCGGTCTGGCTTGATTAGCTGGGTGGACAATGTAACACCACTTTTCGCGTTGTATAGGCGTTGGCAAAATCGGGAAGCTGCAATTCTCATGGCAAAAACCAATAAGACAGTCAATGTGCTACGGCCCTCGGAGCTTTTCTACAATAAACTTAATCCTTTGCTAAAAGAAGCCGGAATATCGACGGAAAACAGAAAGGATTGGCCTGTCGCCATCCTCAAGCAAGTTTTACAAGAGTTAACAGCGGAAACACCTAAGGATCTGTTGTGGAGGGAGTTGTGGTGCAGCAGTGTCTCTCCGGAGCAATGGTGGCAGATGACGCGACGCTACAGCTACTCTGTTGCCGTAATGAGCATAATCGGCTATATTATAGGCCTTGGTGATAGACATTTGGACAATGTATTAGTGGATTTGACATCTGGTGAGGTGGTACACATAGACTATAATGTATGTTTCGAGAAAGGCAAGACACTGCGAGTTCCGGAGAAGGTACCGTTCCGAATGACGCCCAATTTGGTGATGGCTCTCGGGGTGACAGGAGTTGAGGTGAGTACTTTCATAATATTATCCTCTGATGTATTTTTTTTTGTGAACAAAAACGTTGCGCTGTAACACTGTTCCCACTCAATTGTTAGATATTTGTTTAGATATGACTGCCTCATTGGTCTAGTGGTTGTAATAGTGCGACTGCTGATCGTGAGGTCCTAGGTTCAAATCCCGGGTTGGGCTAAAAAAGCAATTATTGAGTTTTTCTGTTAAGAAATTCTTAGTAGCTGCCCGGAGTCAGGAAGTTGGCGGTGTCTCACCCCCGTGCCTCGGAAAGCACGTAACGTAAAAGCCGTTGGTCCTGCGTCTGATCTCTCTCCGGTCGTGTTGGTTTACCGTCCCATCGGATTGTGAGAGTGAGGGAATAATATGTCTATGATACTAAAGCATTTTCGGAAAACGGCTTATTCGGGAGTCGTAGCCCGCGTGCGAGACGATTCGTAATAACTCTCCAAAAAAGCACGTAGACGCGGCTCAGAACGTAGTTCTTCAACAGTGTTGTTACCTTTCTTGAAGATCAAACCATCTCACTTTTACACTACGCCTCCGGAGTAGTACCACCATGGAGGACAGAATTGAAGAGCTTATGAAGGACTTCAAGTACCGGTACTTTTCCACAGTGGCGAAGCTAGGGCTCCAAACTAGGCCAAGCCCAAGATATGGTTTTGTTGTTTTTGGCAGTTATAAAAATACACCAATCTTGATCTGTCTCTACTCTTCAGCTTCATATTCAGTGCTGTCGAGGACGTGTTTAACAAAGCACACAGAAGGCACACTACTGCTGGATAGATTGTATGACATATAAGCAATTGCATACCTTCGGTGGCTTTGAAAAGTCGTTTGGGTTTGCTTGAGCGAAAGAAAAAGATGTTTACATACAATACTATACATGAACAAAGTACAAGCAAACTATGTACAAAATTTAAAAAAAATAAACAAATTATTTATATTCTAAATCGAAAAGTCTCTCTTTTTCAAAGATTTGATTACGCCCGCGTAAAATGTTGATAAACGTTTTAATTGTACCAATAACTGTTTTTCAATTGCGATAATTGAGAAGTCCGAAAGACGCTCTTGACCTTATGTATTTTCTCAACAAAGTTTAAAGATTTTACCTTTTCCTCACCGATTAGCACTTTAACATACTTCAATTCATGACCAGGAACACTATTATCATCCTCCATTTTCACCAAAATCTTTGAAAAAGTGTAAATTTTCAACAGACTTAACAAAAACAGAGTAAGTTAACATTGAAATGCGAAGTGAACTTGCAAACGTATCGGCCGCGCGCCTCTGGAACCCGCACTCGGAAATAACTTCATAGCAAGGCCCGGTTCTTGATTCCATAATAATTGCTATATAAACGTTTCGTAGTTATATTTCATTTTTGCCACTGGTTAGAAAGGCAGCGATCGTCTTCTCGAAAGCCCAGTAAAAACCCACGCGTGCGAGAGAGAAGACTAATCGCTCAAATCAAGTCCTTGCTTTCATTAATTTTGACAGTTCATTGCGTGCTCGCTTTGAGACAGAGAGAATACGAATCAGTGTATTTCGAATTGAAAGCAAACTGCCAGGTGTTGACGTTACATACGCTTTACATCGCATACTTCAACTAAACATTACGCTCATTGACCTCAATAGTGTCTCTCAACGCATAGGTCTTAAAATAAACATGGACAATTTGACAATCATGTGTAACGTTCATGTCACACCTATACCGGTAGTACTACGCTCTAAGTTGTTGACGAGTATGTTTACCTAGGACAAATAGTCCGTTTAGGCAACTCCAACTTCGATCAAGAGGTTAATCGACAGATTCAACTCGGCTGAACAGCGTTCGGGAGATTACAAAACATCTTCTCGTCAGGTATAGCTCAAAACTCGAAAACAAGATTATACAACCAGAGTGTGTTGCCAGTGATGACATATGAGACATGATCCTTCACTGCTTGCTGGGCTATGCTCAGGGTTTCTGTACATGATAAATTTAGAAATGAGGATATCCGCAGTAGAACCACAGAAACCAACATAGCTAAACAGATGATTAAGCTGAAGTGGGCCATAGCAAGGCAAGTCATACAGCTAGAAGAACCCACAACCAATGGGTTAGAAAGGTTCTCGAGTGGCAACCTAGTCTGGTAAGGGAAGTGTATAGCTGCACCCTACTGGATGGAGTGACGATCTGGTAAGATATGCAGAAAGTAGATGGACGCAGGTGGCCCAGGACCATGCTATGTGGTATTCCTTTGGGGAGGCCTGTGTTCAGCAGTTGACTTGTAAAGGTCTGTAGTGATGAAGATGATGATAAAGCATTGTTGACAAACTGCACTAGGACATATTACTTTTTATGGAGTGAAAAATAGTTTAAAAGTTTTATTAACCAAAATATTGTGGAAACGAGACATTTATGAATTTTATTAACAACCATTTAATTTTAATGCAAAAATAAAATTCTATAATATATATAAAAAGAATACTAAAATTAAGGATTATGCAATATTTTTTCAAAAGATACAATTTTTTTGAGCTTCACAACAATAAGTTATAAAAGTAAATAAACTTACTCTGCTGAGGAACATAGTGGCGTCTCAACTCTTGGTCAGATCTTTCACACTGTTGTTTGAATATGTACGCACTGCTGAGTTTCTGAATGCACTCTGTGCATATCTTATCGGGCAATCCATCACCCATGTGTACCTATTACACAAATAGATAAAATAATAGACATTAATTACTTATCAAAACTGTAATTACTATAACGGAAAATGTTACATTACTTTAGGATATAATTTTAAAATAAGAAAACTATTTATTATATTAATGGAGATAAGAACTATTTATTATATTAATGGAAATAAGAAAACTATTTATTATATTATTATATTAATGGAGAAAATATTTACCAAAGAAGGAAAACATTGTTCCATACCCTCTCAAATATCCAAATACCTGAGCCCAACATTGGGACATACATATATGTGCTGTAACTTTACAATTAATATAAATTAACCTTTAATATTTGGTATTATAGCTGAGCCATAAAATAGTAAAGAAAGAAAGATAAAAGTTTATTAGGCAAACACATTATAACAAAGAAAAGAAAATACTTTTCATGTTAATAAAATTGAAAAAAATTATATGCACTAAAAGCATCTCCACTCAGCTTTAAGTAACAAATTGAAGATAAACATCAATTTGTAGGGCTAATTTTCAGTGGAGCCTGATGACAAAGAACAGCAAAAATAAGGTATTATAAATTAATAATAACAAGAAAGTAATCAATCCTATCGTAATAAAATTCATTGTACTACAGGAATAACATACATACACAGAAAAAAATTAAAAATTATTTGCATTATTGCAACGCTGCAGCTATATTAAGGTTGTACCACGAATGGGTCGGCTCGACCGGGGAAGAACAATGCTCTCACAGAATATCAGTGTAAAATAGCAGCTTAATACTGCTCTGTTTTGTATGGTGAGTGTAGAGATCTAGATTCCATTGTTGACTGGAAATGAGGCATTCCATCTTAGTTCTCAGGGGTGACAACGCATCGGTTTTTATTCTTAATCAAGGATAAATGTAGATGTCTATGGGCCACAGCATCCACTTAACATCAGGTGGACGGTGTGCTCGTTTGTCACCCTTATTCTAAAGTATGTGTACTTGCATCGAGAATGTAATGTGCATTGGGCACAGCCAAAGAAAAACATAACAGTCTGTTTTCGCATTTGATGTTGTTATAAAAGCAGACATAAACAATATATTGCCTTGGTTGTCAGAAAAGAAAGTAATAAAAAAAATGATTTTATTTTGTTTCACACTTAAACAAATTCCTGTGTATGTGGAATCTGATGACACTTTAATTCCTTATCTTTAAATGTAGGCTGTAACTTTAACCTTTATATCTTTAAGTGAGAAGAACCCACAGGTTTTTACCACATATGTAGTGTCGACCATTTGAATTTATTTGCGTGACTACAACCCTAGCGCACTGCTTCCGAGCCACAAACAGCCGCTCGGGAGCAATCCTCCCGCAATTTGCCATGCACAATTGCCCCATCTAGACACCTTCTATGACCAACTGTTAGTAGTAGTTAAACTGCATTGGAGAGGAATATTGGACACTGCTTCGCACTGAAGAAAGCACTCTAGAAATGAAAGCTGGCCAGTACTCAGAAATAAGACTTGGCTAAAACTTTATTTTTTTAACTTTACCTGCCTAATTTGCAGAGAAAGTTCGGAATAAGTAATATAGTAAGGAAAAATTAATTAAAACTAAAACATTCTGTCATTTTTATCTTTTAAATTCAAAATGCAAGGTAATAAATTATTTTAACTGATTTTACTGTGCATGCACACAGTAATAGTCGATCGGTAGGCAAAAATGTTGTAGCCCATATATCAAATTCAATTTGGAATATTTTGAAATAAAAGTAAAAGCCTTATTTATTGGTATTTTCAAAAACAATTAAAAAATTTGGCTACTCTTTGAAAAATAATCCTGTATAAATCTGGCTGGTACAATGCTGCCGCTTTACTTCAATCAAACTTTAGTTGGTTATTGATATTTTTATTAGAACATAATATACTACGCAATGTAAACTTGAGTAAAAAACATTTATGAACAAGAGTAGTATAATAGTTAAATTGTAAGGTGAAAGTGTAACTCTGGTGGGAATTGTATAATTGTATTTCATTTTGATGTCTGACATATGGTTTGATTGTATTATGTAAATGTATCAGTATCGATTATAAACAGATGTATTTTATACACTATTAACTTATTTTAGGTTACAAAATATTATCATAATGAAAAAACAATAGGCAGTTGCCAGTTGCAGTGATAAATCATTTCTGTTGGCAGCAAATTACTGTCACAACAGTACTAACAGTAACAATTGTATTGCCTTTTCAATTTTAATATTACCTTAACTCGAGCACATTCCATCACCATTTCAGCAAGTTGCAGGTTATTATCTTTAGTAAAGATGGAATAGAAATTGCCAAGTTTAAGGCAGAGACGGCATTTCTCGAGATTAAGTGGCATAATATAGGAAAATTAATAGATAAAGTAATGTTGAGCTTAAATAACTCTTTATAAATGTAATCCAAAGTTTATATTAAAACATCCCATTCAATAGAAATGGTAAAGTAACATAATACAAAAGGTTGATTAAATTTTAATATTAACTATGTAGGTTTAAATCAACACATCTAAAAATATCTAGCTTTCGATATATTAGGTATGTACTATGTAATAGGTATTTTGATTTAATTTTTAACTTTTGCGTTTAGTAATACCCAGTAATACCTCTATGCTAATTATTTACATTTTACATCTTCCCGTAATTTTTTTAATTAAGAATTTTATCTTGGATGTTTGTCTTTTAAGCCATGTCGTCATTAACTTCATTCAGGATCTTCGTTTTTCTAGCTTTTTCTTCACAAAATTCTGATGTATTACATTGCAAAATTTTATAGAAATTTTTACGACAGCTTAACGCAGTGGACGGTGGAAGACGACAGCAACCCAAGTTCACAAGGCGCCTAAGCAATCAAAATAACCTGAGGTTTATATCAACATTGAAGAAATTATTTCGTCATTTACGATAGTCACATCGATATAATAAATGTACTACGCACTAGATTTCGCATTCCGAACACACACTATGTTCAACTGAATTGTACTGCAAACTGTACACCTGTTATTGCGGCTCAAAGACTACAATATTATATAGGGAAATTGTGGCTTCGATATTCATGCAGCGTGGAGTGGCGCTAATAATACGAAAATTAAATTAGTACATATCAAAAATAAGCAAAAATTAAAAAATGTACTCGATAAACAATATTATCAAAATAAACAATTATTTATTATGACAATTTTAGCGCGTTTATATCAACAGCGCACGTGCGACTCTACTGTTTCCCGCGCATGTGCGGATACAGAGTAGTGCACATTTTTTGTTTGGAGTAGCTTCTCTAGTACGTAGTACATATATCTCGGTGCTTAATACACAAACTGAATCACTATTACGTATCGAAATCTACTAGAAACTATTATTTAAATGATAAAACAGGGGCAACAATCCGTCAATAGTCAAGTTCCTGCCAAAATTTTCCCATAGATAAATAAATACGTACCAAGATAACTTCCGACCTACCGTCATCCAAAGATATTTTAAAATCGTAGCACTTATTAGTTTGTGAAAATATCTTTGCAGTCTTCAACAACCATAATAGACAGTCACTATAAAGCACTTCTCATTATTATAGTTTGTGGGCCGCATCGATATATATGTACTGAGCACTACGATTTCGCATTCCGGACACTCACTATGTTCAAATGAACTGTACTGCAGTCCGTACAACTGTTATCGTGGCTACAATATTCATGAAGTGCGAAGCGGCGCTAATAATAATTTTAAATTAATTATTATTAGCGCCGCATTTATTAGCACATATGCGAAATAAACGAAAATTAAAAAAAATGTGCTCGATTATAATAACAATACAATCTATATAAACAATAATTATTTATTACGTAGACAGAGAAACCTATAGACAAATTGATGCCTTCTTTTGCATTCGCACACGAAAAAGATAGATTTATGCATACGTCTTGCGTAGAAAATGACAGAGCGGTGTGATTGTTTGTCACTTTCTCCGTGCCGGTTTTTTTGTTTAGCAAAGTACACTTTGAGTTTGTCCAATTTTCCTACACAAGAGGAAAGTGAAATTGGCCTATAGGAGTTGAAGTCATGTTCTGGTTTATCGGGTTTCAAAATAGCACACATTGCGTTTTCCAAGACTTTGGAATACCTTGATTATCTCAAAGGATATTAAAGATTTTTAAAATAGTTTTTTGTCCATTAACAAGCATGTTGCTAATAAGTTTATATGGAATATCATCCAACCTCGGAGTGGAATCTCTCCTTGATTAGATGGCTGCAGTAAATTCTTTCAATAGAAAAGAGCTGCTGTCCAGTACCTATCTGATTAACTATTGTATTTAAACTTAAAATATCGATTTCCTTTTCAAATGGTGGTGGTGTTGTTATGAGTGCGTATTTATCTAAGAAAGAAGGAATCCAATCATCAATTTTTTGATGGCTTTATACACTGGTACCCTTTTAAATCTTGTGTCTGAAGTCGAGTCTTTGCTGAACAGAGTCTCGGATTGGAGGCGACTAAATTTATTCCAGTTTAACTCTCAGAAGACACAAGTTTGCGCGTTAACCGCTAAAAAGAACCCCTTTGTAGTATCTCCTCAGTTTTAAGACACTCCCCTTGTTGCTTCAGGCAGTATCGGAATCCTCGGCGTCAACATATCGAGTGACGTGCGGTTTAGTGGTCACGTGGAAGAGAAGGCCAAATTGGCTTCTAAAAACTTGGCGTGCTCAGCAGAGCGGGACAGTATTTCATGCCGGCACACCGCCTGCAACTTTACAAGGCGCAGGTTCGGCC
>DWHP01001445.1:0-16127 GCA_018247895.1 Parnassius honrathi
GAGTAAATCAATTATAGGTGAAATACGTATAGTAAAAATGCTCATTTTTTTCTGAAATAATTATAAACTTTCTCGAAAGCTATGTATCTGTTATAGACTATTCCCTTCCGGACATAAAATTCACAGCTTAGGTGGCCCAAGAAAATTAGGGTCCCCCTACGAATTTTCCAATTAAAAAAATATTTTTCGTCTAATAGTTATTTATCGGACGGATAAAACTAAGTTATTCTTTCGATTGTCGGACACATGGACACTTTCATAAAAATATTACACATCAACAAAAGTATTTCTGGGAACTGGACTCAAAGACTAGACTGGACTAGACTCAAAGGAACTGAAAATATTCATTAAAATAACAATACATTAAAATATATTTAAAAAAACTGTCCATCTGGTTTTGAAACTGTAAATATTTTTATTTAAAATAAAAAATAAAACAAGCAGCACAAGACGTTGGCATTTTTCAGATGAACACTGCAATTACTACAACTGATCCTATGTTAAGGGAAATCTTACAATTTTTAATAACTCCTAATGCCTCTTACTTATTCTAATATTCTAACTTCTAACAAAGTCTGCCGCAATAGGTACTTTTGGAATCGATGGCGTATCTTTGACTGATAATATTTTGAAATTTTGAAGTTACGATTTGCTACAAAGCACAAAACTATTTTGTAAACATTGCAAAAAAGTTTGATTTGTGATGAAGTTTAATAAAGAAGAAGTAGACTTAGATATTAGTCTTATTAATACTGATTAATATTCAAAAAGAAAACCAAACACTAAAGTACTAAATGTTGGAATTCATTTGGAAATACTCAGTTGTTTATGATATCGAATGCAACATGTATAAATAAAACTGTCATTTATTATTTCCATCAAGTAATCTAGACGCAATTGCAGATTCCATCAAAACATGAATAGAGGATAAACATATTGAACATATAAAACGCACTTACCCCCGTTAGCGTTTTGATATTGTGCAAAGCGTCCTGAGCTTTCAATGCCGCTTTGCGCGTGAAAAACGTCACAAAACAGCACCCTGTAACAGAAGCGCACACTTACATAACATGGACACACACAAACACACATAGACTAATACCTACGAGGTATGACATACAAAACACAACATCATCTGTAACTTTAGCAATAATGAATCTTAGCTCTGGATTAATACAGACAAAATTAACGTAAATTTCGAATGACATTAACATTTAAAAAACACACCAATTATAAAGGATTCTCAAACAATTTTAAATCAAATTTAACAACTCCTTACAATTAAAGAATACACATTAAAACTAAAAAGTACCACAATATTTTCTCGTAAACATAAGTAAGAGTAAGGAATATTTGTTATATAAAGTAGTAGCATAATGCTGTTTTATATAATAAGAAAAGAGAACCAGAGCGCCATAAGGAACTAGCAACAAAAAATTCCATCTCCCTCCAAGACGGTAACGGATCCACATTTCGATGACGGATATCATCATGGATAGTGTTTCTATTTACGACATATTATCAACCTACCCTTAAGTGGATTATGGGCTTGCTTGTCACTTGTATAAAAAAGCTAAGGATGGGGATCGTCAGCAGCTGAAACGTGTAGCATTTTAAACTTTGCTTTTCTTTCCTGGTATATTTCAGGTGCTGAATATTGGAATGTGAATTATTACAACCTCTAATGAGTGTTAAAGCACATATGATACGAGGATACTGGTAAAAATGATTGGAAATCTAAAAATATAAGTGGTAAAGTTAAACATTTTGTAAATGTTCAATATAAATAAAATGAGAATATCATCAATGTAGTAGAAGTCAATTAAATACGTTTTATTAAGGATAACTCATAAACTACCGGTCAGATTTTCTTCAAATTTATATGGGACCACATGAAAAACACCAGCTTTCAAATAAATGAAGAATCATCAAAATCGGTTTAGCTAGAAGAAAGTTCTAACACAGATAAAAAATACGGTCGCATTGAGTACTTCCTCCTTTTTGAAGTCGGTTGAAAACAGAACAAATTTTGGAGAATAGATAGCTAGGCAAATTTTGTATGTTTAGGTTAAGAGTGCCATTTAGTGAAGAGAAAATGAAAGTGAATCTTCTATTCACACCCCGTCGTAAAAGGTGATAGACGGAAATTTAACAGGAGATAGTCAGTAACGTATTCCTGATACTATCTCAAAATATTTAAAACAACTGCGATTGCCAAACGGCCTGCCAATAAGCTTGACAACTATAGCAAATATCCCCTCTATGAGCAGTCTATTTGGAAGCCTAAGTTTAGCAGGGGACTTTGAATAGGATACGGTGATGATGAACAATATTACGTTTAGGTATGATGATATGATATTTTTATTTGGTGAGCCAAAATGATGACAACGCTAAAAAGATGAAGTTAAGTCACCCTTAGTGGAGAACATGTATCCAAAAACAATTTTATCTAAAGTCTATTTACGTTGGCCGAGCAAAGGCGAGTACCAACGTATAGACACCCATTCGTCTAGGCTTGCCATTGCTCGTCGTTGCTCGCCCAGCTGGCCGAGTGCAAGCGAGCGCCAACGTGTATACAGTTCGTTTGACGTGCCTTGCCACCACGCGTGATCGCTCGCCATAACTCGTCTCACTTCGGTACATTGTCGGTTTTTATGCATAAATCAAAGACACTCGCCTGTACTCGGCAAGTTGTGTCCACATGTTAGTTGATCATTCAGTATTTTCATTCGTTCAAACTTGGCCATCATGTAGAAGTTGGCTGGGACTTGGCCAACATGTATTGCCGGCCAAGCATCATGTGTCGCACACAAACCAAACGTAAAGCAAAGTTACATAAAACAACAATTTACTAGACTGTAGTACTACTTCTCTGTCTAGGAGTGCGTCTAGCTACCACGCTTTTGCCTACTCTTGCCACTAAATAGCAGTGCATGTACTGCCTTGTTACTGTCTAAAGACCGTAGACATCCAGCATAATTACAGGGTTTGAGGCATTCCATCTTTGTACTTTGAGATGACATTCACAGGCATTTCGTTTAATTTCTCTTCTGTTTTTTTGAAGTTGTCTGTAGGTGTTTATGGGCCGCAGTAGCCGATTACCATCTGGTGGACTGCAAGCTCGTTACTCAAGTTTTATATTAAAAAAAATTGTCACCCTTCTTTATTTTACTTCGCCTAGCCATGAGCTTCTAAACATACACCTCTTCTATAGCAGAGAAGAGTTGACGTCATCATCGCTCAGCAAGTGCATTCAAATTGTAATACCAATATCTTACATCCATTTTGCCTCATAGGGGGCATTTGCCATAGTCATAGTAAAAACAGAATAAAATTGTAACTAACTATTATTTTGCTAGCAGTCTTTTTTCGATTAATTTTCCTTTTTGTAAAATATATTAAAATATGGGTTTGTTTAAGTAAATTAGCTTTTTATTAATAGGTTATGTTAGTAACATATATCTATACATGAGTACATACCTCATAAGTACATTAATTATCATATCACATCTCATCAAATTAATTTTAAACATTAAATCTGGGCTGACGCGATATGCTCAGTGTTAATTTACTCGTATTTTTGTTATTTGGCATTTGTTGTACCGTAAAGCTGGATTTTTTTGACAAACATTGATTCTGCGAGAGGAAACTAAAGAAATGATTAACAAATGTGATGTATAGGTACGTATCCGTATGTATTATCTTTGTAAGTTTTTAAACTAAACGAGGCTTATTTGTCAAACAAAAGGACAGTGACAACCCTGTAACAGTAGGTATTTAAGTCTCGTGCGGCGCGGGAGTTATCTTACTACTCCGTTTTTACTATGCCATAGTTGCCACGCTTATTAAGAACAGCAGTTTTTTATTTTTAGTCGCTATGAGGAGGACGCTGCCGTCCATTTCATTGATTCTCTCTGTCGCTCAAGAAGCGACGGTGTAAGTTTATATCGTGTGATAAGGTTATATCGCCGTCTATTTATTTTTACAAGACCTAACGTGCAATTTTTGTGGTCGCCTCAGTTGCCGACGAGATGAGATGGGGTGAAAGATTCTTTAATTTCCATCTTTACAATTCTTAATTCAATAATTACAAAACCTAAAAACTTTTTACGAATTTCTTGATAGTGTCACCTAAACTCGTGATGCTAAAAAGGATGCTTCCCTACTCGAAACACTTATACAATTAGTATCACTATTATTTGGAATGACTATAACAACTTTTGACACTAAAAAGAATGCTCAATATATTTAATATGTTTAATTATATTTGAAGTAGTAGAGCCACGCTGCAACTATATTATGGTTGCAGCACGAATGGGTCCACTCGACCGGTGTAGAGCCACTCTCTCACAGAATATCAGCGTAGTGAGTTTAAAGAACCGGAGACGCTTTTTACTGAAAACGAGACATTCCTTTTCAGTCTTCAGGGGTGACAACGCATCTGCATTTTGATTCTTAATTGAGGATAAATGTAGATGTTTATGGGCCACAACATTTACTTACCATCAGGTGGTGGATGGTCCCTATTCTATAAAAAAATATATTTTATTGATACGTTTATAACATAAAAAATGATTTATTTCCCATCTAATGTATCAGTCATCACTTACCATCTGATATGATTGAGGTTAATCACTGGCTTGTAATATTTAAAAAAATAAACAATATTTACTATCATAATTATCATGGGGGTCATTGTAGAAGCGTGCTCGTCACGACCCCTGTCAGCCCCTTTCAGGGCTGCAATTCTACACAGCTGCGCACCCATGCAAATGAGGGTTAGGGCGTCCCCCCCAAGGCGACGCACGCCAACTCATCCCCGTTGGTGTGGAATGCAGCGCGCAAAGTGGCGATGGGGACTGCCACCCGTCACGCACAGCCCGACACGGCGGAAGGTGAAGGACGGAGTGCAGAGTTGGCACGTGGAATGTTAGAGGGGGCATAAGAGATAAGACGAATGTGCTGATCGAAATAATGAAAGAAAGAGAATTAGATGTCGTGTGTATGTCGGAGACCAAACGTAAGGGCAGTGGTACCGAAGAGCTCCCTGGCGGGGCGTTAGCTATATGGTCCGGTGTTCCGGAGAGCGAGAACGCCTGCCAGGGAGTGGGGGTGCTGCTGTCGTCTCGGTTGGTCGATGTTATTACACTGTATACAAGGTTGTGAACTCAAGACCTCTCTAGGTTTGCTTTAAATTGGGACCGACGAAGTTATTCCTCTTGGCTGTTTATGCGCCGGTGGCTTCGTCGTCCAGGTCTGAGATGGAGGAGTTCTGGGAGAATATAAGAGAAGTTCTAGATTTGGTTAAGAGAAACGAAAGAACTGTTGTATGTGGTGATTTGAATGGGTGGGTTAGTATCGCTCGACCGGGGTACGAGTCGGTGCTTGGAAAGTTTGGCGATAAAAGAGTTAATGATGCTGGCAAGCTTATACTGGCTGTATGTAAGGAAAAGGGTCTTCTTGTGACAAACACCATATTTAATCACCAGAAAATCCATATGTATACTAGAGAAAGAAAGAACGAGAGAAGTATGATCGATTTGTTCCTGGTGGATTACCTACTGCGAAAACAGGTGATACACGAGTGTTCAGGGGTGCTGACCTGGGAACGGCATCCGAAGCTGGAAGCTTCAGGAAACGGATACTAGGGACAAATATCATGCGAGGGTAGCCGAAAAGCTTGACGCCATCGATTGCAGAAAAGAATGTGTGGAAAGAACACGGTAGAACCTTAGGGATGGAATGGTAAGTGCAGCGGGAGAAGTACGTGGAACGACAAAAAGAGGTAGTAGTCAAAGAAGAGATGTATGGTTGAACGATGAAGTGAAAGAAGCTGTAAATAAGAAGAAAAAAGCATGATGATTTCTTATAATTACGCGAACACTACACATTGAAATAATACTAGTTTTTACGGATTTTATCGCGTATATTTAATTTTTTAAATACCCGAAGTTTCGAGAGCTTTACAGCACCCATGGTCACGGGGGGGACTGAAACGTCGGGTATTTAAAAAGTTAAATATACGCGATAAAATACGTAAAAAACTAGTATTATTTCAATGTGTAGTGTCCGCGTAAATATAAGAAATCATACATGGTTGATTACATTTACACGGTCGCTTTAAATTAAATAAGGAGATGGGCAGCAGCGTCTTCCTAATAAAAACTGAGGTTGCCAACTCACTTGCCAAGCGTGGCAAATATGTCAAATATCCCCCTATGAGATAATCTACGTGGGAGGCCTATGTTCAGCAGTGGGCTTGTGATGAATAGTTGGATGGATTGTTTCAATTTCATTTAATTCAAACTTAATTCTTGTACTAAATTCTTATACGTACGCATTATACAGGATATCCCAGAAATCCACGTCAAGCCGGAATCGGATGATAATTCAGTCAAAGCATATTAGTTAACAGAAAAATGTAAAAAATAATCTTTGCGATGTATTTTAAAAATCTCGTTATATCAAGCACAGACGTGGGAAAATACATAGGATACAACGTGAAGCATTTCATTGCGATGCATTAGTATAACAAGTGCTTCAGTTGTAACAATGGAACTCATTCTAGTAATGCCAATGCCAACCACTCCAGTGTACTATACGCAATGAATGTTCCAGATTATTCCTCTTAAAACATTGCACGATTCTCGGGAAAATTTATCGCGTTTTTCTAGATGTCAGTTTTTACAACTGTACTGCACTATTTCTTTTAATTGTCTCCTTTCGGATGTTTTTTTAACGCAGTGGAGCCCCGCTGCAGCTATATTATAATTTTAGCACGGATAGGTCGGCTCAAACGGGGTAGATCCATGCTATGCAAAAACGAGCACACTGTCATCTGATGCTGTAGCCTATTACATCTATCATTGATTAAGAATCGATCGAAGATAGTTTCCAATAAAAAGGGTTTCCGGTTCTTTATACTCACCGGACGAAACAAAGCAGTATTATTTTTTGCTGGTGTTCTGTGACAACGAGGTACTACTTCGGTCGAGCCAACCGTTCGTGCTACAACCATAATATAGCTGCGGCATGGGCATACCACGTGTGACAGTTGTAAAGTAGGATTTCCGAAAAAATTCTAACAAATTTTCAGGCTACAAAGATTTCTAACTCGGAACTTTGCTCCTTCTGTCAGGTGTACTTTATTACAGGGATTTATACCAAAAGCATTATAATTTGATTTACCTAACTTAATATGAAACTAGTTACAAGTTTTTAGTTGTTTGATAACCACAACAGGTTTGTTATTCAACTTCTAAATTGTTATGAAAAGCGTTTGCTTTGGTCATTTAATAACATAAGATGGATAGAAATAACAGAATGACAGAAACTCATCAATCAAATCACGGGTAGGTAATTACTACAAGCAGAATTTTTTTATTTAATATAGATGAGATAAATATTAAGTCATACTTATTAAAAGTCTAAACGTGGTAGAGCGATGCCGCAGTTATACGAGTAGTATAGTTGTAGCACGAATAGGTCGGCTCCGCCAGAGAGAGTCCACGCTCTCATAGAATACCAGCGTAAAATAGCAGCTTAATACTGCTGTGTTTCGTACGGTGAGTGCGGAGATCCGAAGACCCTTTTTTACTGGAATCGAGGCATTCCATCTTAGTCCTTAGAGGTGACAACTCATCTGCGTTTTGATTCTTAAACGAGTATAAATATAGACGTCTATGAGCCACAGCATCCACTTACTATCAGGTGGACTGTGTGCTCGTTTGTCACCTTTATTCCATAAACAAAGTCAATCATAAGTTTAATTTATTACTGTTTCGGAAAATACGTCTGTCCAAGGAAGAACCAATATCAAACAAAGCGAGATTAGTTAAAAAAAAAAATTACGAGTAGAATAGATAATACATGTATAGATCAACACGTATATTAGAATAGGAATATAACCACCTCTTTGTTAGAATGCGGACTTGTCATCATTTTTTTTTCGTATCATGTCATCATGTACACGCTAGGGTGCAGCTGTCAGGTACAGGCAACTGTAGTTACATTCGTCAGGTAAGCTTGAGCTGAGTAGTGGAAAATACACCTGGTGGTTGTTTCACACTTCGGCTTACCATACTTTTTAACTGTATAGGTAAATATGTCAGGTACATCATAGCGTTTCTTGCTGCCATAAGACAACCAGGCAATTTGTTTTTAGGCGACTTCAAGAAAAGGTGAAGACTAAAACAGAGGTGGCAAACGAGCATGCGACTCACCTGAAGGTAGGTGACTACCGCTGCCCGTGAATAACTGTAACACCAGGGGAATTGCGGATGCATAGCCGGCTTCTTAGAAAGGATTAAGCTCATTTCTTAAAGGTATCTTAGTCGTATTGGTAAAGAAAAATTGCCGGTGTTAAAATATTCTACAGACAGGTCGTGACAAGAAAAAAACTACTAATAAAATGTACAGTGGTGGCCCGCTATGCATCCGGATGGTGTGGATGATATCGTGAATTTTATCGCGATTAGCGTTCATGAAATTTGGCAGCTTACCGAGTGCGTGTTTTTTTTGCATGTATTTTACGGGATTTGTCAATTGTGATTCGATGTGTCATTTTGATAACTCTTTTTTTTTAAACTACAAAGGTTTGTCATATGTGATTTGAAAAAAAAAATCCCCAAAAAAAAAGAGCGTTAAATAGGGGATACAGTTTTAATGTATTTATTTAATTGAAATTGAGATTGTGATATTCCTTTGTCGACTCTAAAGAGTAAAAAAATATCTTTTGATAAAGAGTAAAAGCCCACGCCAAACAACCAAAAGAGCCACGCTGCAACTATTTTCTGGTATAGTTGTAGCACGAACGGGTCAGCTCGACCGGGGAAGGACCGGGGACAGACGCTCTCGCAAAATATCGGCGTCAAATAGAGAACCGGAGACCCTTTTAACTGGAAACAAGACATTCCATCTTAGTTCTCACGGGTGACAACGCATGTGCATTTTGATGCGTTGTCGAGGATAGATATACGAGGAGATGTCTATGAGCCACAGCAACCATTCACCATCAGGTGCACTGTATTCTCGTTTACCATACTTTTACTATAAAAATAAACTCTATACAATATGTCTTTACACGGACTTTAGATTGTCAAATTATTTCATTCCATTAAGTTCTTTGAAGTCAGTCGTCGTTTTTTAAATGAAATTAATTTTTCAATTAATTAATAATTTTTAAATTAAAATAAAAATTTTACAATTTTAGTAGCCTTGATGGAAATCGAACATTCTGTCAATAAATTTAGGGCGTGATTCGCTTAAGTTGAAATTTTTACGTCTAATTTTATTTTCAGAAAAGTTTTAGTGAAAAAAACAATAATATTCTGTTGCTATTCTTCGTTCAAACCGCATAAGCAATCTACTTCTGGGTGAAGGCTACTGCTTAAATTCCTAACTTATAGTATTGCCGTAACTAACCCCTTAAAAATTGTACGCGCCTTCATTACTAGATTCAGACAGTAGTTTTGGTAATTTCTAAAAATTTTTCCTCCAAGGGATTTACGCGGGAATATGCCAGCTTATTCTCCAAATGCTAAAATTCACGCGGTACACCAAGTTATAGCGGTACGTCCATTTGTAGGTTCTGATCCAAATTTCATAGACTGATAGTGAGTGACAGCCCAACCTAAATGTTGATTTCATTATATGGCTAGTTTCCTATCTTAATATTTTCAAAGTATTTCTCTTGGTAGATGTTTTAAGTCTCTCACAAAAACTATTCAGATTCTTTTCTAACATTGATATAACAATCGAACAGTCAGCCCATCTGATAGTAAACGGCTGCTACAGCCTATACCAACCAAATTTGACAGCTCCATGGCGCAGTGGCTTAGCAATGGGTAGCGCTGGGAGCCACGGGTTTGAATCCCGCACTCAACAAGTATTTGTATAACCTACAAATAATTTTTCCGAATCTGTATCTTGGATCCTTGTGCAATTTATGTTTTTGTAAGCTACCTCCACGATACTGAATAAAATTCTAGTATTTAAAAAAAAGAAAGAAAAAACAAAAAACCTTCAAACAAAGTAGGCTACAGAAGAGTTGTCAGTTTTGAAGACTAAGACGCCTCACAGCCTGGGAATATACCGGCTCTCTTCACCTTCAGATCGAAACACAGCTGTGCGGGCACTGCTCCTTGGCGACACAAACAGATAGGAGTTTAGTAAATACAGACGTAGACGGACTCCTAGGCAGAAAAGTAGGTCACCACATACTGATATAGTTCTTTTACCTTGTCGCCACATAACAATATTATTCGTCATCATTATTATCACTTTCATTGTTAGATATAGTCCTCCACGATAAATTGCCATAATGTTCTTTTCGGAAATTGAACGCTCATACAACCAGATATGTTAGGTAAAGGTCGTCACTAAATTTGTGGAAGGTCGCTCCACCGTGCATCATCGCACGAGGCGATTTCTCGATTCCTAAGGTGATATTTTCATGTCCTATTATAAGCTACGGTTAAGATTCCAAGTCAATGGTAAATTAATTTAAAGTCGAATACAAATCTTTCATTTAGGGTGGGTTCTACCCATAGAATACAATAATACATACATAATAGATCGGAGGAGTGGGCGGAGCCCGTGTAGTGAATAAAATGCCACTAACATGTCAATTCACACGTATAAATGTCAACACGAGATGTGTTTTGACGTTACAAGCGTTTCCAAATTTCGGATGCAAATTATTCAGAAAATGCCAAATTGCACGCTGTTTACAAATAAATATGTATTAAATCCGTTTGTCAACACAGCGAATTGTTTGTAGTAGTGATTAACCGATAATACGACGTAATTGCTTGTATGTGTGCTCCCGGCGATGCCTATGGTTCGACCAATCCTCGATTAATACACGATAAACTATATCAGAGTTAAGTTCTCGAGTGGAGCCACGTATCATTTTTCGGTGCAATCTAAAGTATACAATGCCAACCCACCCCGGCTTTGCACCGTATGAACGATTAAATTTTAGTTAGGTATATATAAGTATATAAGCCTATGAATATCTGCAATAATGTACCTTTCAAACAGTAAAGGAATTTTAAAAAAGGTGTGGTAGTTCCGGAGATTACTTTCTTTTTAAGATATAAGTAGAAAATTCTTTAATACATTACCGGTAACAAACAAGCACACAGTCCACCTAGGTTAATGCTGTGACCCATAGACATCTACTATCTATCCTCGATTAAGAATCAAAACGCAGATGCCTTGTCACCCCTAAGGACTAAGATGAAATTCATCGTTTCCAGTAAAAAGGGTCTCCGATTCTCTACACTGACCATACGAAACACAGCAACATTAAGCTGTTATTTAACGCTGGTTATCTGTAATAACTTGGGTATAACTCGGTCGAGCCGACCTACTACCATAATACGGCTACAGTATGGCTCTGCTACGTATTTATGAATAATTTCTTCAATATTCAGATTATCACCTACTTATACATAATACACCACCCAAATAACTAAACATAAAGTATATTTTTGCTTGGAACAACAATACGCTGTCAGCAAAGTGAATGATTCGAGTAGAAAGGTGTAGAAACAACATATTATAACAAACCTGATATAAACATTTTTAAACTGTGTGTAATATGTTGCATACATAACTATCGATGACCTCTTTAATCAAAACCTTTGCTCGTTGCACTCAGTGATGTGTATGTGGGTAAATCTTTTTAACATTCAAGTGTAATCATGTATCACAGACTTAATTTTTTGTAACGAGTGGACATATATCTCGGCTTTATTTGTTATTTAAGCAGTTTTGATTGTAAAAAATTTTTTTTTTATTCTGTGCAATTTTGCGCTGATTGCGATTCTTTAGATCGTTTAAACATCTCCCGGTCGCCTTTCACTAAGCAAGAGTGTCAAGTGACAAAATCGTGGAATAATTTGGGATTTGGATCGTTTGAGCGTAGTCCCAAAATCTTGGAGGACGGCTTTCGTCGAAAAAAGGCGACCACTCAGACCCGTCCAACTACAGGCCTATCGCCATCACCTCCTTGTTCTCGGGTACCTCGAGGATCACTAGCTGATTGATAATCGTCAATACGGTTTTCACCGTGGTCGATCAGCTGGTGATCTTCTGGTCTACCTAACTCATAGATGGGCGGAGGCGGTAGAGTTCAATGGGGAGGCATTGGCCGTTAGTTTGGACACTGCGAAGGCCTTCGATCGGTTTGGCACAAAGCGCTTCTTTCGAAGCTCCCTTCCTATGTGCTTCCCGAGAAATTGTGCAATTGGATCAACAGCTTTCTTGCAGATCGGAGCATCAAGGTCGTTGTAGATGGTGCCAGCTCTGATCACAAGCCTATTAATGCTGGTGTTCCACAAGGCGGTGCGCTATCGTCAACGCTGTTTCTTCTGCATATCAATGATATATTGCAAACCCGTAACATTCATTGCTATGCAGATGACAGCACTGGTGATGCTCTGTACACCGGCCGTGCCAATATTTCTCGGGAAAACATCTCCGAGTACCGGGACAAACTTGTGTCTGAACTCTAGTCTTCGTTGAACAAAGCCTCGGATTGGGGGCAACTTAATCTAGTCCAGTTTAACCCTCAGAAGACACAAGTTTGCTCGTTAACCGCTAAAAAGAATCCCTTTGTCGTATCTTCTCAGTTTCAAGGCACTGCCCTTGTTGCCTCAGCCAGTATAGGAATCCTCGGCGTCGACATATCAAGTGACGTGCAGTTTCGTGATGACTTGGAAGAGAAGGCCGAATTGGCCTCTAAAAAGCTTGGCGTTCATAGCAGAGCGACACAGTATTTTATGCCGAATTGCATTGCTTGCAACTTTACAAAGCGCAAGTTCGGCCTCACATGGAATTCTATTCTCATCTCTGGGCCGGGCACTCCAGTGCCAGCTCCTTCCACTTGACCGCATCCAGCGCAGAGCGATTCGAATCGTCGACGACCGAGTTCTTTTTGATTCACTGGCACTGCGTAGGGATGTTGCATCCCTTTGCGTTTTCTATCGTCTCTACCAAGAGGAGTGCTCTGAGGAATTGTTCGGATTAGTTCCAGCCACCGAATTTCAAGAACGCACATCGCGTCGAAATTCACGACATCATCCTCACTATCTGGATGCTTGGCGATTCACCACTGTGCGTTTTACTAGGAGATTTCTTCCTCGTACAATCTCTCTGTAGAATTGTTTACCACCGGCGACTTTTCCGAACCGATACGAGTTAAGGACCTTCAAAAAAAGAGCTTATTCCTTTCTAAAAGGCCGACAACGCACCTGCGGATCTCCTGGTGTTGCGGTTGTACATGGTTAGCGGTCGGTGAGCCGCATGCTCGTTTGCACCCTCTTCTATATAAAAAAAACGGTTTACTTTACATCGTTATTTGATGTTATTATAAACGCTTAAAAATTAACTTTAGTATTTTATACATATTTAAATTTTTTATCAAGGGAAGTAAATAATGCATAAGCTTTTTTAAACTCTGACTGGACGATAAAAATTTTTAAACCGTGTAATGGCGATGTAATAATAATCAAATCCCCTATGGTCCCGTGACTGCCATATGAGACAACAGATGGACACAAACTAGGAGATGGAACGCAACAACTTCTTAATAACAACCAAAAGTAAAAAATAAACTGCTGCTGCTAAAACACTTGCCATGAGTTGTCGCTATGGCAAGTATCCAGGAACCAGGTTCAGGTATTACGGCTTTTAGAATGTTTATGAGACTAAACAATCTATTGATTAATATGGAACTTCTTCAAATTCATAGTGTTCTCGTCACATACCAGTTGTAAGAAATGTAAAATATTTAAAATTAAAACATATATATTGGTATAATTTGCAACGAATTCCATCGTATTCCTAAACGAAATGAAATCTAATAACGGACTTAAAATCTTTGCAACAAGATTCCTTTAACTTTCAATAACAGTTTCGTGATTCGCTAGAAACGCAACCAAGCGGAACTAAGATTTAGGTTTTGAGTCTCTATATGGATTTACGTGGATTCGGTACGAAAACCCGTTCTTGTAATGGATTTTTATTCTAAATCCAGATCTGTTATTCAGGATTGGTATTTTTGTAGAAAATACTCCTGATATATCTATGATTTTAGTTGTTTTGCGAAAAATCTTCTGAAAGCAATGGCTATATATTCAAAACTATACAAGTGATGGTGACAAACTAGTATACATAACAAAATATGATAAGTGTATACTTTGGCCTATGACACCTACATCTATACTCGGTTATTGATATCTAAAATTCAAAACATAGGATTACGATTAAGGCCTCATTACAAGTACAGAGGATTTTCGAATCTTGTTACTCACTATAAGAAACACAGCAGTAATATACTATAGGTATTCTATCACAGCGCTGCAAGTGCAACTTGGGTCTACAACGTGAATCATATTTCTAAAATGAATAGAGTACTGTTTTTGAGTACTATATTTCAACCTATAACATAATACGCTCACTCTTATATTTCCATTCCCTTTTACTTCCAACATTTTCTCAACTTCTTACATTTTGTTATGATTAAGTTCACATTTTATTCGTTGTATATTCATGTATATTCTATTTAAGTTATACTTATGTTAGTATGTATGTAAATATGTTATTAGGGCTAGACTTAAGACTGCCTCGTTATTCTAGTAGTTGTAGTAGTGCGACTACTGATCATGAGGTCTTGGGTTCGAATCCCGGGTCGGGTCAAAAAACCAAATATTGAGTTTGTCGTCAAGAAATTCTCAGTAGCTGCCCGGAGTCAGGAACTTGGTAGTGCCTCGCCCCCGTACCTCGGAAAGCACGTAAAGCCATTGGTCCTGCACCTGATCTCTTTCGCATCGGACTATGAGAGTGAGGGAATGGAGAGTGCACCAGTGCTTGCACATACACTTGGGCACTATAATCCTGGTCTGCGCCGATGGCTAATCTCTGTTGTGGCAGGCCACCGTGACCGAAATTCGATCTATAAGCAAGAGCACTGTGATATGAAATACAGGATGTATATTTATCAAGTTCAGACGCAGATGTTCTATTAAAGTCCACTACTGAACATAGGCTTCCCCCATAGATCGTTTCATAGGGGGGTATTTGCCATTGTTCCCACGCTTGGCAAGCGAGTTGGCAACGGCACTATTTTTGGCTTTATTAAAAGGATGCTGCTGCCAATCTCCTGGTTTGTTTCCCCCTGTCGCCCCTTCCGACACCCACGGGGTGATTTGGGGTAGGAGATATTCTTACAGCGGCACTACACGGTAAGCCAGTCGACAAACGACTCCTGAGCAAATCACGAACTTATTTTATTGCGTGGTGTTGAATGAATGAAAAATATGTGTAATTTAAGTGTATGAAACAGCTCCATAATACAAGAAAAGCTCCAATATTATGTTGTTTGGGGTATCTTTTATAGCGATTCAGTCGTCACGACCCAAGTCACAAAGAACTGTACCACTATTGAAGCCTAAATGACGCAGTCAAAATTTTGGACTCTAAAATATATCTAATAAGCTGTTTAATAAAAACGTAGTGTTGCCCTCTCCCCTGGCCAAACACCTTGTCCAGTGAGAGATCTCCTTATATAGCCAAACTTTTAGAAAACAAAAAGAATAATAATGGCCAGTGCGAAAACATCACTTTTAATGTCAACAACCTACAAATGTACAGTTGGGGGAAGCTTCCAGTAGTGCAAATCCGAATGGCATATGATTTCATCGATTCGCACATAAATGCAGATACTGTTTCGAAAGTCGGTCGTTATATAAAATAATCAATTGAGAAAGAACTAAAAATCACTATATATTATACCGGTACTTAAAATTAATGAAATAATTGCAACTTTTCTAAATAGCTGGTATCAATAGATACATAAAAATAGATTAACATAAGTTCAGACGCAATGGTTTATTAACAGTCGCATTAATGTATTTTGAAAAATGTAAATCAAACAAAAAAGGAAAATTAAAGGAAATGTTACAAAATTCACAAATTGACTGTACAATCTGACAGTAATTATTTTGTTAGCAACATTTAAAATTAATAAAAATAATATATTTGACAATTGTTAACATTGGCACCACCATAGAATACTATAATACACAACAATCAATTACGTCGTATTATCAGTTAATCAC
>DWHP01001446.1:0-16125 GCA_018247895.1 Parnassius honrathi
AATATGAAATTTTCTATCCTCTAGTGCAATAAAAAAACAGTTATGGATATTTATTTATAATCTACGTTCATTTCGTATGATATTTTCGCGTGAATGTTATTGTATTGATTTTTGGATTTTCTAGTATTTTATTAGTGTTTTAGTATAGTGTTTTATTATAAAATTGTAATGAAAATTTTGTGTGAATATAATTTATCTTTTTATGTAAATAATTTTGAGTAGTATGTATTGAAATAATTGTTGTTTTCTCGCTGCCGACATTCGCTTGGTACGGTTCTTTTTGTATCAAAATACAATCAAATCTTTTTGTAATGAAGTACAAAGTACCTGACTTTTGTTCAGACCACAGGATAGAAAATTTTGTATAAATTTTATAATGCCAAACTTCTTCATAGAAAAGTTGTCTCTAAATATAAGTTTCAATGGTTTTAAGTGCTGTGGGTGGGTGCGGCCGCGTGCGACCGCTCGCGATTTGCCGGGCGCATGCGACTGCATGGGATTTTTATGGAGCTTGAGGCATCTGACGGACTGCAAACAAATTCAAATAAATATTGCTACAAATGTCTTGTTACCCTAGAAGAACAAAATGGAATGTCTCCCAGACTGTTATTATAATGACTCTATAAGCCCCTCAAACCGGAATATAGTTGAACAAGAAATGCTATTACGCGTTAGAAATAGAAATAGACAAGAGAGTTGTACCTACCAAGAGCGACCATTGGATAGAGAAGTGGTCTTATCACCTATAATTTTATTTAATCTAATTAATTCTACTTCATTCCCTATCAGTGAAAACGCATCTGTTCTCTTTTCTGCATAGCATTTGCTGTAGCTACTTATACTATACTATAAGGCGAGTGTAGAGATCCAGAGACCCTTTTTTACTAGAAATGAGGCATTCCATTTGATTTGAGGACTACCTCAGGGGTGACATCGCATCTGCGGTTTGATTCTTAATCGAGGATATGTCCCACGAAATATTTTTACATTTATCGTGATCGCATTTATAACGTCATGATGTTATGTAATGACGGATTCCGACGGTGATCACTACCAAGCTATTTCTAATTTGTTTTGTGCTTTTAATCGTAACATAAATGATTAAAAGCTGTTATTTACAAAAAAAGTCCTGCTAAGTTTCTTTCTGGTTCTTCCCAGGACAGGGTTTTTTTTCCGAACCAATGGTTAATTAAAAACAAAGTAACTTTCAGTAAGTAGGTATTATTACTGTTTTGAATTAAAAAGTTTCTGATTCTGCTTCTCTCACGACGTCGTTAAAGGCAAATATTACCTTTATTTTAATCAGTTATAAAAACGTAACAAATTTTTTACGAACCTTTACGAATAGTTGGTGTCATTAAATAATCAGCCAGTAATTCAAGAATCATCATACTATTCCCGGTAACCAAATCTGTGACAGTGAATTTCACAGACCATAAATCGTTAGGCCACTCCAAATGTACACACCAGTTGAATGATACGTTAAAAGCTTTCCGTTATCTTCAAACGAAACCGCAAGGTCAACGATCTTCCGGTCCACCGTGGGCAAACTCACGTAGAATAACAATACCTACTAAAGATCGCTACGATGTTCCAATCGAATTGAGTTAATTTTTGATACAATTTTTTTATGTATTTACTTAATCTAATGTTTCCACTACTGTTATGGTCAGACGCATTTATCTAGACTATCGACGTGCTTTGGCTTCGACCGGTATACTGGTTAAATGCAAATTTAATATAACCTATGACCATTTATAATAACAGTTTATAGATTAAGAAAAAAAACCGGCAATGTAATGTAATGTTTTCTATTGGTTCGTAGTTTCATCACAACCACTTAAGCCATTCTAGAGATTTACACGATCAGTCAGACAAAAACCCGATCAAGCAAACAAAAATTGTAAAAACGGCTATTTACGTCTTGGTACCATGCAATACGAGTATCCCCGAGCTTAACAGAAGCCAGATTTTTTTTTTTCAAGATTACAATGAGGCATTTCAATTTTGTTTTTATGTATAAAATTGTTAACTGATATAAGCAGAGATGCGTCGTCTACAAATTTTGTCGATTCACCTTAGATCAAGTATTACTAGGTTTTATCATTGTAATTTAAATTTAAGTCGTCCGTATTTTATTATAAATATATAATCCGGCCAAAACAAATTAAGAAATGGGGTCAAGTTCAATATAATCGATGTCCGGATTGTCGGCTTTGCCGATAAAATCGTAGTTATAAGAATGTTAAACGTTTTTAAAGCTGTTATAGAGCTTAACGTTTTAATTTTGTCTTTCCAGATTTTTCGAAATTTATTGTATTTTGGGTATTAAGGCGTTATTTAGCATCTCTAACTCGTATTCTCATTTTTGGTGTTCCTTCACCTCGTAACTTGCCTATACTTGATTAAGATACTTGTAAAATATAGCTACTCATTACATTTATGTTTATTATTCCATAAAATAAGCATAACGCCCAATGTCTAATTTTTAACCGACTTCAAAAACAAGGAGGTATTCAATCGTATGTGTTTTTTAATGTGTGTTACGTCAGAACTTTTTTATGGGTTAACCGATTTTGACGATTATTATATTAATTTATTTTTTATTTTTAAGCTGGTGCTTCTAGTGTGGTCCCATATAAATTTGATCAGGATCTGACAAGTTGTTTTTGAGTTATCCTTCAATAATGCGTATTTAATTAACTTCGAATACATTGATGGTGTTTTCATTTTACTTATATTTAAGTCGGTTGTACAAAACTTTAATTTTACTACTTCTTGTGTTATTACAATTCGCTGTCCACACATTTACTAAAATACCAATAGTTTCGTTTTAACTGTTCGGTTTTATCGTACAACACTATGATTAGTGGCTTTTGCGTTACAGGAACAATTGTAGCTTCATCGTGCATCATAGAGACAAGTAAAAACGTCTTTGAGGCTTGGGTTTTCCTCGATTTAATTGATTCTAAATTATCTTTCAACTTTTTGTCAGAGTCGTAGTCGTGTGAAATATTTTTGATCAAGTTCTCGTTAACATTTGTCTATTAATTAAATTACAATGTTTGTAACTTATAATTACACTTAAAAAGCAAATAAGAAAAATCTATACTAATTTACATAAATAAAATTGAATTGCAGTCTGTAATGTTGAAATAATTAGTTTATAAATAGATCTGTGGGTTATTTGTATACTATTAATCGAACTTTGTTGAATTTTAAGGTTAGCTGTCGGTTATCCCCTTAGCTACCGACTGACCAGTGACCATCCAGTATACACCCTAATAACAATAAGCATCATTGAAGATACTGTAAACGTAAAAACAAGTGTGCAAAAGAAGATCAAGTACTTATTGACTTATATTCATTTCAATGACTGCAGGATTATCTCTGCAAGGTTTTTATTCTGAAGTATCAACTTAAACGTGATAGTTTAGTATCATGGTATTACATTATTATGAAAGTAAGAGTTATGTTTTTGATTTTACGCTTTCATTGAAAAAGATTCAAAATTATTAAAAAGAAATCAGGAGTCAGTTATAACTCACAAACTACTCTTTAGATGAAATTAAAATATGTGTGTATTTTGTAGCCAAAAAACTTTTCTGATATTCTAAGTACAGAGACAACCTAAACTCGTCCCACTACTGGACCTAGGCCTCCTTTAATTACAGAGAAAGCTTATGGAGCGTTATAAATATAAACTCGAAAAATGAAAATAAATTATGTGAAATAACCTGAGCTCGGTACCTCTCAACGGCGTTGTCTTGTATAATATCATACAAGATGTAAAAATACCCAGAAATTTTTTATTCAACATTGATTACAAGTTTTGATTATTGAGTCATATAAGTTTTTAATACTATGCAGTGAATCGAGTAATCCAGTTGATCTTTCATTTTAAATATTAAACTTATATAGTTATATTTAAAGTATAACAAGTCTAATTTAATAAAAACTGTATAGTATAGGTACTATATAGTTCTGTTTATTTACTCGGGCTGTATATCTTCGAAATATCTTTTTAAACCGTTAGGTCAACGTCATTTTAAATGATGAGAAATTCAAAAAGAGAAAAATGAACAATGAATGCAAAGTGACACCGGGTTATAACAGGTCGATCGATATCATTGTACTCCGTTGCTTGAAAAACGTGACGTGAGAAAGTGGATGACATAGTGACATCAGTTGATATAAATATGAGTCCGTCTAACAGTTCAGACATAGTTGGTAGTTTTGCTACTTTACGAAATCTCTTCAAAAACGCGTAAAAACACGTTTTTTTATAGATTGAGGAACACAAAGTAGTACATAGTCCACTTGATGGTAAATTGATGGTGTGGCCTATAGACATTTATCCTCGATTAAGAAACAAAATGCAAATGCTTTGTCATCCCCGAGGACTAAGATTGTCGTTTCCAGTAAAAAGAGCCTCCGGTTCTCTACACTCACCACATGAAACACAGCAGCATTAAGCTGCTATTTTACGCTGGTATTCTGTAAGAGCGTGGTCCTACCCCGTTCGAGCCGACCCATTCGTGCACAACCGTAATAAAGCTGCGGAGTTGCTCTACCACGTATAAAAATGTTTTATTTTTATAGAATAAGAATGACAAACGAGCACACAATCCACCGGATGGTAAATGGATGCTGTGGCCCATAGACATCTGCATTTATCCTAAATTAAGAAACAAAACGCAGATGCGTCGTCACCCTTAGGACTAAGATGGAACGCCAGGTTTCCAGTAAAAATGGCCTCCGGTTCTACACACCACACGAAACGCAGCAGCATTAAGCTGGTATTTTACGCTGGTACTCTGTAAGAGCGTGGTACTACCTCGGTCGAGCCGGCCCACTCGTGCAACAACCACAATACAGTTGCAGCGCTCTTATACCACGTATAACAATGTATATTGGCGATTTACTGATTTCTCGTCTCGTTCTAACATTCTTTACTTTGTCACACGGCTTTAACACGTAAAACCAGTGACTAAAGCACTTACAGTCCACTATATGGTAAATGGCTATTGGGGTCCATGGACACCTGCAACCAACGGGTGCGTTGCGATGCAAATTTCAAAAGAAGTAAATCTGAAGATGCGTTGTTACCCCTGAAGACTAAGATGGAGCTGTAAATATACGAACTTTCAATAACTTTCGTATCAGAACACAGTGCACACGCTGTGCTATTTGACGGCAGAAATACACTTGTACCTACCCGGATGCACACACACACAGACATACAAATGGATTTCTTGCTAGGAAAAGGATTCCTGATACCTATTTGAGAACATAACACGGAATAAAAATAATTATATGACGTTATGTGTTATGAAATGTGTACGCTTATGTAATATGTTCAGGACTTATTACTTTGATCGTCAATTTTTGAGATACCGACGGGAATTAAAGTTAGGTTGACTCACGTAATATTGGAATTTTAATACGGGAAATTTAATACGGGCCTCATCTCCTGAGACTATGGAGGAATCAGTCAACCATTGTGCTCTCATGCGTGTTGCCGTACTTCAAATCGCCCCGAAGTATTTTATTGCTTAGACATACAGGTTTCAGAATAGGTACTTAATGACATACAATTATTTCAATGACTTCAGCGTTATCTTGCATGCTTACTGTTAGGTTTTCATTTTGAAGACATATACCTACGTGATAGTTTAAAAATACATCGTCATGAAAATTACAAGTTGTATTTCCGATATCACACCCTGATTAGAAATATTCCGAATCATTAATCATTAATTTAAAAAAAAATAAGAATCGACTTTTAACAAAAGCAATTTTCTCTCAAAAGCCTATTTACGAAAACTTCAAAAGCTATTATTTAGCATGTACTTGTAAGACTACTCAAAACCTTTAAAACGGTCTAAGCAATATCAAAAGTAATTACGGGAATGTCCTTGAAATTAAACTTAATTAAATTAAATTTAACATTCATTAAAATACTCATGTTCTATTTTATTTCCCATAGGAATGGATCTTTTCTTTAATGTTATATTAAACCAACCCTTAAATCCATTTAGCAGTTTTTGGGGAATCGCCATACATATAATATGTACATAAAAGTTTATCGAAATATTTAACCCCGTTTTCTTTGAACCAATCTAAAAAGAAAGCAATACACAGTATAATTCACAAACTTCTCTTTACATTAAAATTAAAATTTATGTTAGATATGTATCTTGTAGCTGCTTAGTAGCTTAACACTTTTTTTATTAAAAATAAGAGGTATATATTAACACAAAATAAAATACTCATCATGCGTCACCTTACATATTAAAGAGAGAAATAAAATATTTCTCTCGAAAATATTTTATGTATCAAACTTGCAGAATACCTCACCTTCACCTTATTTTGTGTTTGTTGTGGTAATATTTTGTGATATATCACGGCGAGCATGTGGTAAATGAACTATTAAAATTGCAATCATAATTTTATTAGTGACGTCGGGTTAGTCGCTTACATTTTCACATCATTGTTTAGTGTGATATATTCACTTAATATAATATGCACCCGAAGTTATGTTGTTAGTCGTTAATGAGTTTAGTTAATATATATGTGTGTGTTCTGTCAATGATATTTGTAGATCTCCACTGATAATATAACATAATTACGTCACAATACGTCTTAAACAAGAGACTTCGCACTTCCAAATCCAACGATCCTTCTATGGCAAAGACAAAGTAACATTTACGTGTAATATATTATTCGTACTTATGTAGTGTTATTGCTGATCATGAGGTCCTGGGTTCGAATCCTGGGTCATGTTGAAAAAAATCAATTAAGTATCAGGTTTTTCCGTCAAGAAATTCTCAATAGCTACCCGGAGTCAGGAAGTTGGTGGTGTCACACACCCGTGCCTCGAAAAGCACGTAAAGCCGTTGGTCCTGCCCCTGATCTCCTTTCGATTGTGTCGGTTTACCGTCCCATTGAATTACGAAAGTGAGGAAATAGAGAGTGCACCTGTGCGTGCGCATACACTTGGGCACTATAATCTCCGTCTCCGTTGCGACAGGCCGCCGTGAACGAAATTCCGTCTGGAGAGATAAGAACAATGTGATTAATATAGATGGCGTTATACATAATGGTTGGGCAATATTAATAATGCCCAAAATGAGTAAGCAATGTAATAAAAAACTATTGAAATTTATATTGATAATTTGATGATTCATAATTACATTGTTAAAAAGATAGGTTGGGTTTGGTTTTTTGACGTCATGTGTTTTCATCAGGTATTGTAACGCAAATGAAGAAATAACACATTGTTGTTGTTTAATACGACGAAGTGGATTTTACCTTCCTTCACATTTACAAGTGTCAATTTCCTTATTAACTTATGAACGTATGGTAAGGTTAGGTTAGGTTATGGATATCAAATTCACCATCAGACAATGTGATAAATAATGAAATTTAATCTGTATTAATTACATACTCCGATTTAACTTGTCATTACTCATATTGCCCGGGAATTATAAATAGTGCCCTGATTAATCACTTGTTCTATATAGCATCTACATCCAAAACATTCAAGGAAGGTTTCCATCTGAGCAAAGATTATCGCAAAAGGTTGGGGGTTTATGAATTACAGAATGTTAGTTTAATGTTTTAAATGGAAATAAAATAATTTACCTATCTATACGGGACGGTATTCTTATAAGCACACGTGGATCATATTTTCCACATTGAATACAAATTTCAAGGCAATCGTAAGTTATTGATACAACATGACATATTCTCGTTGCGTCAATAAAATTAATGTTTAATGAACTTACGAGACTTCTGTATAAATTTTGCGACAATGAGTGCGAAATTAATCATAGAACCATTTAATGATACTTTGTCTCAACTGAAAACACAAACAATAAGTTGCCAATTGCACGTCGGTACAGCTGCAGGGTTTCGTCGGTTCCGTCGTGCAGCCACATGTTTTTGTCTATTGCTCTTATATAATTCAGTTAGTCTCAAAAAAAAAAATCTCTTCTGCCGTAGGGCTACGAACTCGCTCCCGATAATTCAACACTCTCTGAGAGATTTTTCAAAGCCTCAGAGTCCCACCCAAATCGTCTCATCCGCGAGACAGCTGCCTATGCAGCCCCTCTCCACATTCGCTATAGTGTGCGCAGACTGAAAAACTCTCTCTCGTACCCCTCAACAAGCTTTTGGCTGACCTGAACTGCCTCTTGGCGGCTCAGGCCGAGCCTACTTAACACATCTCCTAATCTTCCTTAGATAGGCACACTTCTAAGCGGCGATTCGCCGCTTGTGCCCCCCTTTCCGCCAAGGAGGGGGTCGCGTTCGATAATGGCTTAGAGATCTCTGGTTAGATCGGTAAGCCAGTCCCTAAAAGGCAGTGTTTAGTGGGTAAAAGTCTCCACATAACCACACACCCGGCTGCGTGGTATGCTATGAGCGTTCACTGTCTTCCTCCTCCGCTTTCCGGAGGGTTGCCATTAATCGCTTCGGGCGCAAAAAAAAATCTCAAAAATAGCTCGATCAATTTTGATGATTTATTTTGTGTGTTTGAGATTTAAACACAATGGGACCCGGTAGGTGGCTTGCAAAGCCGGGGCGTATGGCTGGGTAAAATGTATCAAAATATATTTTAGTTTTTCTTTATTAACCGAGTTCAAAAACAAGAGAGTTCTATATTTGACGCGTTTGTTTTTTACGGTATGTTCATTGTTCCCTCGGAAACAGTTGAACCGATTAAAATTTTTTTTTAAATAAGTAGTTTAAAATTCTGACGTGGTCTAACATATTTTTTTTATTAAAAATCCATCGTTGAATAAATCGTGAATGAAGATTTTAATGTGCCTATTTAAACAACATTCAACATTCAACCTCGACTTTGTATATTCCTTAAACCATTTCAAAATAATAAAATAAATAAAAATTAAACACCGACTTCAAAAACTAAAAAATAAATAATTTCTACATAATCTGCCAAGTCGAGCAAAAAAGCAGCACGGCCGTACCATACTTTCTCGAAGCAGTTCAGGCCATTTTCGACCCCCTATAACTTCGTTGTGGATAAAACTAGAAGCCTGAATTTTCAGTAAGCAAGCAAGCATTGTATGCACGGTATATTTCAAATTTTACTCAATTTGAATTCTTAATTTTGTCACTCATTGACTGACCGATCATCAAAACTCTAAGGCACTTTTAGTAGACGTAGAAGCTCGAAATTTAGAATACAATTAGTGTTTAATGTATAAATTAAGGAAAAACTAAAATATTTTGCAATTTCCATCCAGTTTTGCAAATACATTAACTGCATAAATCACTTTGTAATCCCGTATGCTATATTTGCAGTGAATGAATCTGTGTACCTATATATGTATAATATAATGGAATAAAAGATGTAGATAGGTACGTTGTTTGTATTCAAGAAGTAGAAGGTACCGGAAAGTAAAGAAAGTAGGACTATCTACAAAAAGAAATGAGACGCTATCAAAAACATAACTTGTAAAAAAAAACAAGTCTCGCAACCAGTTCTAACGTAAAAATTGTGCGATCTATGTAATACCAAGTCGGTTAATTTATTCAATCCCTACTTAAGGGTCCTTTTGTTTTAAGTTATAACGTAATTAGCTAACCTAACAACATCTTATAGTGACCATATGAATATTAAAATCTTTTATGTTCTAAATAAGTAGATTGACTTGGCAATCGCACTAAACAGTCTGATTTAATATAATATGTATTACTTGTGAGATACATTGTGTTTACGGCGATGGCCAAGTCAATCTATTTATTTTAAACGTAAAAGATTTTTAATATTGATATGGTCACTATAAGATGTCGTTAGGTTAGCTAATTGCGTTATAACTTGTAACAGAAGGACCCTTAAGTATGGACTGAATAAATTAACCGACTTAGTATTACATTGATCTCACAACTTTTTACGTTAGAAGAACTGGTTGCGAGACTCGGTTTTTTTTACAAGTTATGTTTTTGATGGCATAGGCTTTTCACGTAATTTTTCGTTACATTGTTTCTTAGCACCAACTTCAGAAACTATTTTGTGAAAATTGTTTTTATAACGATTAAAGTCGGTATTTACTTTTTAAGAATAGTTCTATCCCACACAGGTTTACTCTCGCGCTCGTGTATTAACATATCTACGTTGAAATCACGTAATGAGATAAATGTATACGAGGTAGAGCCACGCTGTTATGTTAGCCACGCTGTTATGTTATAGTGTAGGTACGTGAGGGTAATATGGTTATCCGATTAATATGGTTACTTTCTTATAACTTGAAAAACTACAGCCCTGTTTACATTGATGGCTCTATGTTACGATAGCTCTTCATCAGTCAATCAAATAATAAAAAGTCAAAAGGGCGCTGCTATATCGACACCATTTTGACAGTTCATAAGAATATAAAAAAATAAAAAAAATATAAAAATAAGATCATAACTGGTTTTTTAAGTTAACTGGTTTAGTAAGTTTTCTTATTATTGCCAAAGCTTGTTTGCAATTTTTCGTAATATATTAGTTATAATACAATTATTGTATATGACATTGTGTTTTGTCTGTGCCCTTCTCCCATTTTGGTTTTATAGGGCGGCAAAGGTTTAAGGTGATCATATTATCCTCACGTACCTTAGTTGTTACATGAATGGGTCGGTCTGACCGGGGAAGGGTACCATGCTCTTACCGTCAGTTGGACGTATGTTCGTTTTTCATCCTTATTCTATTAAAAAATGTATTTATAACATTTAAAAAATAATGTTGAAATGACGCTAAGTAATGAGTATGAAATATGATATAAAATCATAAGAAATACTATAAGAATATTCACAAAGAAAACGCAAAACATTTCGATATGGAAATTTCAACTTCTTAATTTTGTCATTTTCGTTTTGAGACACGGTTTACAGTTTATTTTTATACAATGTTAAATGTTGTTAATATTTTGAGCCTAAATAAATGCAAGTTAGATTACTTTTTATAGAGTTCAAAGAAAAGAAAAGAAAAGAAAAGAAATGTTTTAATTTATATGACTATGCTTATCGACGACTTTTATTTCATATATTTTATTATTGTAATTATTTTTGAACCGGTAGTTAAGGGGTTAAGCCTCCACCGGCACTAATGAAATTTCTGATTGTTGTTTTAAGGTGAGATGGGCGCCAAAAGCTGATTTTTAGCGTTTTATAGGGGTGCAGAAAATCAATTGTTTGTCATAAAACTACGAATTGATCTTTTTATATTATAATGAAAGCTAAAGATATACCTTTAAACTATGATAATCAAAACACGATTGACACATTTTGGCTCGATACAAAAAAATCGCAAAGTTTCCTCAAAATCTACAATTTTAGATACGTCCATTAAGGGAAAAAGCAGTTTCATTCGAATGCATTTAAAGCAATATCAATTAAACTCTGTCTATGTGTTCACCAGTAAATACATCAGGGAATTATGGGTTTATATATATATGATAAGAGTAGATTTAATTTTAAAAAGAAATATCAAATAATTATCGTGCAATAAAATTGCGCGCGTACCGGCTAAACAGGAGCATATCGCCGCTCCTCACTCGTGACCACGATACTATTTCACCGCACTGGTAAAATTGCAAACCCTGTCAGTAATGGGAGAAAACTAGTGACCAACTGTGTGACGTACCTTTTATAGTATTAGTTGAGAAATGAGCAAACATTCCACCTGATGGCAAGTGGATGCTGTAGTCCATGGTCACTTATAATCTTCGGTTTCGGTTCTCTGCACTTACCAAATGAAATACGCTAAATAAGCTGTTATATTAACCCTGTATTCTGCGAGAGTGTATTGTTTCCCCGGTCGGGCTAGCCTATCCGTGCTACAACCATAGTACATAATTGCAACGTAGCTCTTACGTTAAAAAAAACTTACATAGGCTTAATTTTATGAGGCTAGGTATTGACATAAAATCGTATGTAGACTTTACTTATCTTTTATAATTAATGATGCATATTTTGATTATGTACGCTAAAGTAACTGGAACAAAGGCAAAAGTGCAAACAATTTACGTGATTTGCTTTTCTCTTCTGTTTCTTCTTCATTTCTTTTCAATAATGATCTTTCCATGGTAAAACTGCCTTATTAAATTAAATAAAAAATGCCAAAACGTAATTTGATAAGACGACATAGTTGAACAGCCGACCTTTGAGTTTGTCCTTTATTGTGATTAAATAGCTTTGTAGAAGGATGAAGAAGCCTGCCTACTCTGCTTTTGCAAAACTATTCAAAATACCAGAGCAAAACGGAAACATAGTGCTACTGGTTTTTTTTTAAATTTATTTTTACATAAAAACACTCCTTGTAAATATTCTAGTTACATAGTGTTATACTTTGCCCATTTGTTATGAACCTATAATGCTTAAAATACATGTTTTAGATTACAAGTCATAAGCTATAGACGCGTACTTTGGACAGAGGTTAAGAAAACATTAGGTAATAAAGCTACAATAAAAAGGTGTTACAGATAAAGTACTATATAATATTTAGGACCAAATTCATACTGCAACATCGTCTGTTTTGTATATAGAAGATATCACTGATGTTTATTAACAATACTTAATTTATATTACGTGGTAGAGCCACGCCGCAGCTATATTATGGTTGTAGCACGAATGGGTCGGCTCGACCGGGGTAGGACCACGCTCTCACTGAATACTAGCGTAAAATGGGAGCTTAATCCTGCTGTGTTTCTTATGGTGAGTGTAGAGAACCGGAAATGAGGCATTCCATCTTAGACCTCAGGGGTGACAACGCATCTGCATTTAGATACTTAATTGAGGATAAATGTAAGTGTATATGAGCCACGGCATCCGCTCACCATTAGGTGGAGTGTTTGCTCGTTTGTCACTATTATTTAAAAAAAAAGTATAGCAGTAATTTATGTTTTAAAATGTCATTTATGAATCATCAAATATATATACTTCCGCAATGAGCTAGTTGATGTCACAATGTAATGTTGTGTGTGTTCGAATGAAAAGAAGATTACGTATTATACGTAATCGTTTTTCATCAGAAAATTACGTTGTTTCTCGTTGATAGTGGAATGAAGGTTCGTATGGAGAATGACGAGAAACGGAAACCTTATTTTAGTTGGTAACGTGACATTAGGTTTCAGACCTTAGAGGTGATCATCATCATCATTTACAGCCCTTCACAAGTCCATTGCTGAACATAGGTCTCCCCAATAAATGTCATAAAGCACAGTCATGTGTCAGATGCATCCATTGAGTTGCGGCATGTCTTACCCGGTCGACACTCTATCTAGTCAGGGGCCGCCCGGGCGTGACAACGCATCTAGACAACGCAATTTAGATTGGAATTAGAATGTGGATAGATGTAGATGCATTGGCCCATAGAAGTAGATATGATGAGGGGGCGCATAGATGTAGATGTCATGTGCACATGAGCCAAAATAAAACGTTTGTAAGCTATAGAAATTTTTAATTCGTGTGATTCTCACCTTCGTGCCGCTCACGCGTTATCGGATCGACAATTTTCTTATGCGAAAATGCTTATGGTAGTTAGGAGCAAGGACGGGTTATGTTAGACTCCCATCGATTAAAAACCCTTTGGTGTACCTATCGAAATGTAGAGGTAACGTTTTTAAGAAAAAAAAAGACGTCCAGATCTAGATCATAAAACTAAAGGCTTGTGTTTGGCACAAATGACATCGGCTTGAATTTAAAGCCAAGCTCCAAGACATAAAAACAACTTGCACACTGTTTCTCTAGATTCAATAAAAGTGCTTTCAAGAAATATACAATACCTTTTAAATGGGTAGAAACGATGCTGCAATTCCTCTGGTGTTGATGTTAGCCGCAAGTCCGATTGTACCCACTTTTATAAAAAAAGAAGATTAATTCTTGTAATTATGGTAATGTTTGTGGTGTTTGTGCGTCGCCGCAAACCACACATGCATGGGGTAAGGCCGCGGTCAAGGAGACATGCGGTCGCGATCGCATGTGCCCGCAACTTGCGTGGAAATATGGAAACATTTGAATTTCTAGACGAGGCTATTAATAAAATCAATCGATTAAAATTGTTGACGATAATTATAAACATTTTTAATACTATGTGATAGAACCACGCTATAGTTATATCATGGATACATAACGAATAGGTCAGCTCTATTGGGAAGGACCACACCCTCAAAGAACAACAGCCTGAAATAGTGCAAAAGCTTCGCAGCCAATTTTTGACTGCAGCTCTAATGCTTCAGACTCGCTAGGGAAGGACCTCTACTCTCACAGACTACAGCGTCATATAACAGATTAATGCTGCTGTGTTTTATATGGTGAGTGTAGAAAAGCGAAAACCATTTTTACTGGAAACGAAGCATTCCATCTTACCTCTCAGGGGCGACAACGCATTTACATCTCGATGCTACATCGAAGATATATGTATTTGTTTATGGGTCTCAACATCCACTTATCATCAAGTGAGTTGTGTGACCCTTTGTGAACACTGCTCTATAAAAAATAACCTTTGTATTGGGACTGTAACTTTATAAAAGCCTTCTTCACAAACTCACATTCAGCCGACCACTAGGTTTATCTCGTGGGTGTTATAGAGGCGACAGAATTAGGACACAGGAAGAAAATCTGAAACAGGAGGGTTGCTGCATCTTCTTGATAACAGCTCTAGGTAATAAAACACTGTGGTTATCTATTCACGTGCCAAGCGTGTAAAATATGCCAAATATATTCCCAATAAAGCAATCTATGGTGAAGGCCTATGTTCAGCGGTATACTTTGATAGCCTATAATTAAGGTATAAATAAATATTTACCCTTAGAAAGCAGATTAGGAAATACCAGATATTAACACCTTTGACGATGTCCGCCGTTGCCGGCCTGGGTATTTTACGTCTGGCCACCATCCATATATGTATGTACTACCATCTATTGGGAGATTCGAGAACTTTCTAGTATCGTATAGTAGTGGCTATGGGACCGGGGTATTCCCATTGGGGAAAAATGTGACTACGTAATACGGATCGTTATAAGTTGCCAGTGGCAACTTGCCACCACCGATACACAGATGACATACGTGGTAGAGCCATGCTAAACGTGGTAGAGCCATGCTATACGTGGTAGAGCAATGCTGCAGTTGTATTAGAAGTATAGTTGTAGCACGAATGGGTCAGCTCGACCGGGGAGGGAACACGCTCTCGCAGAATACCAGCGTGAAATAGTACCCCAATGCTGCTGTATTTCATATGGTGAGTGTAGAGAACCGGAGACCCTTTTTACTGGAAACGAGGCATTCCATCTTAGTCCTCCGGGTGACATCGCATCTGCATTTTAATTCGTAATTGAAGATGTAGATGGCTACGTGCCACAGCAACCACTTACCATCAGGTGGACTGTGTGTGTGCTCGTTCGTCACCCTATCCTATAAAAAAAACCATTAACTAGATAATGAGGTTTCAGATATTAAAAATTATGACTCTTTTGAACTGTGTAAATGTTCTTGTTTTTATTGATTTTAATCAGTTAACACCAGCTTTTTTTTCGTTTGATCCTGATTTGTTTATCGCCAGCAGTTGATATTTGTTGGTACCTACCACAACCTTTTTTGTGTTGATATTTGTCGGCACCTACAACATTTGTTCGAGCATGACCGTACTATACCTGACCTTGGCCAAATTATAGCTCTTTAAAATTGATATGGCTTTCATCGGTTGTCTGAATGAAATTGCTGTCAGCAATAAGACCCCACATTGCATACTTCCTTTGTATATATATAGTCTGTAATTTTGGTATTGTGTATAATAAGGAATATTAAATAAATAAATATGGCGAACATATTGGTTTCTGTCATTTTGATTTTTTTCACCACCACTAGAAGTGTTACCGTTTAGCAGGGCAATACGTAGTACGTAGGTCACTCAATAAGTTTTGAGATGTTCAAAATTTAAAAATGGAACGCACCCGTGTTATATATTTTTAAAAAGCAAATTGATTTAAAAATAGAACTCCATAAGCCAATTGCTCAATATTTTAAAAAACACAGTTCTGTTAATTTTCCTGCAACGCTTCCCGCGCTTTTCATTTAAAACGATGGATCTTAACCGTGAACATTTGCGCGCTATGATCT
>DWHP01001447.1:0-16124 GCA_018247895.1 Parnassius honrathi
TGGGAGCGACTGGAGGCGAATAACTTGAGGTCATCCATATAGAAAAGGTGGGTCACTTTTGTACCTCCCTTCCGAAGTTGAAATCCCCTCCCGGAGCCCTCCAGTAAAGTACTGAGAGCGTGGGTTCAAAGAGAGGCAGAACTAGATTGAACTCAGACAATCACCCTGGAAGATACCCCTTCTTATCCTTATGCGGCTTTCCGCAGCCGTCATCCGTACACCCAGATGACAAAGGAGCGTACTCCACTGCCCCATACACTGCTCGAGGAAGTCTCTAACTGTACAGTCAATCTTGTACAGCTCGAAGACCCTCTTTAGCCATGTACGGGACACCGAGTCGAATGCCTTGCTGTAGTCTATTCAGGCAGCGGAGAAGTTTCGACGGTTGCGTTTCACCTCTTTGCCAATGACCGCGTCAATGCGGAGTGCTTCCTTGGTTCCACGACCACCACCCCGACATCGATTTCGAGCGCGCGACATCACCTGATTTGAGTCTGGGTGACGAGTGATTCTCGCGCTCAAAATGGATGTTAGTGTCTTGTATATGGTCGGTAGATAAGTGATGGGGCGGTATTTGCTCGGGTCTGTGGTACTCTGGTCTTTAGGAACCAAATGAGTGATCCCAGTAGTGAAGAGCGACTCGGGAGCGACTTCTAGTTGAGAGCGTCTTGAAACAGTCGGGCGAGCACAGTGTGACGCACCACGAACCCCTTTAGCCAGTAGTGATGCAGTCCGTCGAGTCCCGAACTTTTCAAGTTAGGGGCCCCACGGACCGCCTCAGCTACGTCGTCCGGCGTTATAATGACGGGGTCCATGGACGTTATACTAGCACACTGACTCGCCACAACTTCCGTCCAAGGGCCCTCACTGTGGTTTACGAGCTCAGACCACAGGCCGCGCCGGAACGCTAGTGTCGGTCTGATTCGGTGCTGGACCTCTAGATATATAGAGCCGCTTCTGATCACTCTAGAAGAGATGATTCTGGTTGAACCGAGTCATCCTCTCGGTATATCGCTGAATCCGCTTTCCCCAAGCAGCGATTCTCTGCTTCAGATCATCTATGCGCGCCGTCAGTTTTTGCGTTATATCCACCAAGTAAGCTGGCAGTGTTATTATTATTATCGTCATTATTAAAAAGGGAGAAGAGCCTCACTCGGCCTCTACGTTCCCTAACGCCACTCCGGCTAAAAAGTCCGCGCCTTCTGCGTGCTTAAAACGGCCAATTCATCGAACCCGTCACATTAAAAAGGAAGAAAAAGCATCAGCCCCTTTAATCCTACGCGATAAATCGCGCTAAAACAACCTATCCAAGTGGATAGACTCCAAAAAAAAGCATCCCAAGGTCCACAACGGTGGACAGAGCATTCGCATACACATCTCAACGATGGACGACTTTAGCGCTTTAACTACGCATCTAAAAGCTCAGAAACCTAGCTTTCACTCTTACTCCCTCGCGGAGGACCGCAACCTCCACGTTGTCCTTCGCGGGTTCTCCAAAAAGCTAGAAACCGAACACATTTACAGTGATCTTAAATCGCAAAATCTCCCAGACAGGGAAGTGCACAGGATGCCATCCCACCGACATATAGCGTTACCGTGATTTATGCCTGGTCATTCTGGACCTGGCTCCAGAAGAAAAGGAAATATTTAACGTCTGCCGAATCTGCAACCTCACGGGGATTGTAGTAGAGGCTCCCCGAAACATGGGCATCGTTGGCCAATGCCACCGATGCCAACTGTACAGCTACTTGGCCAAAAACTGTTTGGCTCGGCCCAGGTGCGTTAAGTGTCTAGGCGATCACGGCACACTCGAGTGCATCCGAACGCCCGAGTCAGAAGGTCCTCCGAGTTTTGTTCTGTGCGGCGAAGCGGGACACCCAGCGAATTATTGCGGCGCGGACAAGCGGCTAACGCTAGCAGGTTCTACCCTCGGCATTCTGCCCCTTTCGTATCACTGATTTCGGTGTCCCAACACGCGCCCACTCACGCTATCGCCAAACCCCCCGCCCTCGTTAAAAGGACCTCTGGGCTAGGCGTAAGCCATCCGGTGCTTTCAGCGTCAAAACCGAATGCATGGGTAAAGCCACCGGTTATTGTAAGCATGACCACCTCACGACCAGCGTCCTCTCTTCAGGCTCAGAAGCCCAAATCTGCCCCTCAGGCACCTTCAAATTTCGCTGCTGACTTCTTATTAGTTTGCAACTTCGTTAGATTTACCTCACTTCAGCGGTCGAAGAATGCACCCGTAAGGTTCGTGTGTCGAGTGATTAATATACGAATCTTCCGGCAGATGTCCGATAGTTGGTTAGGGCGAAGAATGCCGCGCTAAGATCTTACGAACGTTATTGCACGGAAGATAACAAATTTCCTGAACGATCTCTACAAAACGAGATTAAACAACGAGTAGTAGTGGTCATTACCAACGGGAGAACCTCTTAGAAGGAATTGGACCATATTAAAACGCTTCCTGGAATATAACGAGAGCTCTAAAAACAGATAAATCATCTCCAATGTCACCTCTTGTGACGCTAGACCACCCCGACCTGGCCTTAGACGATCTCGAAAAAGCCGAATGACTAGCCGACAGTCTAGAGTACCACTGCACTCCATACATTGTATCAAAAGATCCCGTTCACCTACTAGAAGTAAAAGCGGAAGTCGAACGTACGTCTGCGTTACCACCATCGGGCGAACCACTGAATCTTGTGACCGTAGATGAATTCACAAAAACTATTCTAAGCCTTAAGAATAGATCAGCCCCTGGGCCAAACGGCATCAGTAACAAAGTGATAAAATTACTTTCAGCACCATTTATTTACCTCCTCGTAGGAATTTTCAACGCGCTACTCACAAGCTGCCCCTCCCTGGATATCTGGAAAGAACCAGACGTAATAGACATTCTAAAGCTGGGAAAACCGCGCAATCGACCCACTAGCTGCAGAACCCATCAGTCTACTCAAAACATTGGGTAAACTATACGAGCGCATTATTCTGAACCGTCTCCACCCTTTCACTGTAATCAACAGGCTTCTCCATGACGAGCAGTTTTGCTTTAGAGTCGAACACTCGTGCATCCATCAAATTCATCACCTAACAGAATAAATCCTGTCTGGCTTCAATCACCACCCGACAAAGAAAAAGTCTCGTAACACGGGAGCCTCTTCTTCGATGTCGCAAAGGCGTTTGATAAGGTCTGTCACGACCGCTTGCTTTACAAGCTGTATAAACTGAACGTGCCAGATAGGCTCGTGCACATCATTCGAGCCTTCCTTTCAAACCGTACTTTTCGATCTCGAGTGGAGGAAACCCGTTCCACGAAACGTTCCCTAAAGGCCGTGGTCCCACAAAGCTCTGTTCTATCTCCACTACTGTTCACACTCTTCACGAGTAATATACCAAAAGACCCAGTGATGAACACCACACTCTTCGTCGACAACACGGCCCTCTATGTATCTGATTACAATAAAATTAGTCTCACTTTGAAACACCAAAGAGCTACCAACCACCTAGGCGAATGGTTCTGCCTATGGAGAATAGAAGTGAATCCCGAAAAAAGTTTAGTAACATACTTTCAACGGAATCCAACATCACACCACAAGACTCGCGGTCCAAACCCAAAACTACAAGCCATTTCCCTATATGGCCGCTCCAATCCCCTGAGAAGAATCGGCCAAATACCTGGGCGTAATCCCCAGGTATCGACAACCACATGAGTTTCACGAAACACATAAGTGTAGTACGCAACAAAGCCACGACAGTCGTTGGTCGTCTCCACCCTCACGTTAACAGAAAGAGTAAGCTGCCGCTACACAAACTCCACCTGTACAAAACCTGCGTTAGACCTATAATGTCTTACGCAAGTGTCGCTTTTGCCCATACGTAAAAGACCCATCTTGAACTTAAACATACAAAACTATTTCATCCAAAAAGCCACCGGACCGCGGTGGTATCAACGAAACTTAAGATTTGCCCAATGATTGTAAAATTCCTATATCTCCGTATACTTCAAGGAGATGTCTCAGCGCTACTTCGAAAGCGTCGAAATCCACCCAAACCCGCTAGTGGAAAACGCAGCCAACTACGTCCCAACAGCAAAAGTCACGCCACCTCTCCGTAGAACGCGAAACGTATTGATAGAACCACCACGATCGCTCGATCCAGTCGACCCAAACGTCGCAGGTACATCACACAATGACACTGCACCCACACCAATTGAGACAAGCACAAATAGGATAACAGATACAGAGATTACAGAGACCGACGCACCCGTAGACAGGCACCACGCGTTCCAGCACCACACCGCGTACACACCGTACACCCGCATACCTGGGTGGTTATCACCTTCCAGATCATCGACCGACACGGGCTAAGCAGTCAGAGGCAGGGGTCCGCACTCACCCCCCCCCCTCGGACAGCGCTTAGATAGCTCGCATCATGTGATGATTTGTAACAATACCAAACCATAAACCATCATCATCGTCATGACCTTCATGTTCATTTGCCTTTCTCTTTTTAATTAGCTCTGCCCTGTGCCATATGAAGCTATAAGAGCCGCATAGGCTAACAGCACAAAAATCTCGAGAATAGCCCCGAAGGCAGTCTTGGCTCAGGCGTGGCTAGGTGCACTTGTTGTATTCCGTTTAGAGCTTGCAATATTCGTTCCATTTTACTATTCGAATATATATATATATATAATTAGAATATTCTAACATACTATTCGAATTATTCGAATATTACAAATTTTTCGAATGCTTTCTGCTTAAGGAATAGCATGTCATTTAACTTATATATAGCACGTAATTCGTTGATGTTTTACAGCACACCGACACTTAGAGATTCAAAAGAAAAATAATGCGAACAACGTTTTTTTAAATACTTATTGACATAAATCACAAAAGTAGTTTTTAGTAACAAAAATAATAACAAATATCTCTAAGAAAAAGAGTTTAATCAACTTCTGTAAATTTTTCTTCTATGGGATAAATTAAATGAAACAAATTCCTGCACATTCTACACACATTTCTCACACTATTCATACACATAAAGTTAACATTTTAAAATTACAAAACAATCGATTTCTATTATCTAACCTAAAAATTTCTTTTTAAAATGAAGAAATAAAAAACTGACTTCAATATACCTATATACTTATGAAAAGTAAGCAATATTTAACAGTTGAAAAGTAAAGTTTATCAAAAAGTTAATTAATCAATACTTCTTGCTTTGATAATATGACCTAAGAAATGAAAATCAGTCTAGAGTCTCATCACTCATCATTTAAGGCGTTACGAAGGTAGCTGCATATCATTCTACATGACGAAAACACTCTTTCAGATTCTACACTTGTTGGAGGAATCACTACCAAAAATTATATGCCCTCATTAAGGTGAAAGCGCCAGGGTAGCCCGCGAAATTAAAATTTTCTTACGTTTTTTGCTATTTGTAGCTCAGTGTTAAAAAGGTTCCCACTCCGCAGTTATTATATTCTTTAGCTCTCTGATGGTCTGCTGAGCTGGCTGCACTGATCTCACTTGTCGCTTCAGAACGTCCAACGTCATGTACGTTGCGACGCGACTTCAAGCTAGGCCAATCCAAGCAGCAAATTCCGACTTCTCGACCGTAACAAGTAAGTAAGTAAGTGACTCTAAGTTCATATAACTCCTTTGAATGAGTTTTTCTGAAAGTAGTCATACAATGGAATTATATGAACTTAGAAGGTAGTATTGATGATTATAATTCAGTAAATACATACTCGTTACGGCCGCGAATCGATTTAATTCAACCTACAGCCTGACACTGACCTGCAAATTGTAAAAAAACGTTAGACAATTTGAATTTCGCGAGCTAACCTGGCTTATTCTCAAGCTGTAGCGAAGAGTTACTAGTGCTGTCAATAGTGATGATTAAATAAATCTTTCTTTTTTAAATTTCGGTCGTGTTTTGAAATATGTTTGTTATTAAATTCTATTTATCTTTACATTATTTGTAGTACTCGAAAAATTCGAATATTACTCTACATATTATTCGAATAGTATATGAGGTGAATATTCGAATAAAACGAATATTCGAATATTCGAATACTGATCCCTAATTCCGTTGCTAGCTCAATCTCGACTCATCGGATAGTTAATTCGTGGAAACGAATTAGTTATTATTCTCATCTATTAAATTAATCTCAGTGTAATTTATAGTTGATTAGTTCTGTTCTTATCAATGTACTGCGTATTTCATGATTGTATGAAGTGATACGTAGGACACTCAATAAGTTTTGAGATATACAAAAAGTATTGTAGATACTATTAATATTTATTCTACATCTTTCTCTTCAAAATATTCTCCATCATGCTCTATACTAACTGCCATTCGCCTAAACTAACGCTGAAAACACTTTTGCCAGTGTTGATCTGACAGGTCGGAAATCGCCTCATCGTAGGCAGCCACGGCTTCTTCGGCGCTTAAAAAAACTTGACTATTATTTTTTCTATGACCATTGGGAACCAAAAGAAATCACGGGAGCTAAGTCAAGGCTGGCAATGCTTTTGTTCTAAGGGAGGTATGTGGAGAGACGTTATCGTGATGCAGCATGATTCCCCGAAGCCCGGTCTTTAGTCTTCTCTCTCGCACAGCTTGAAAAGCTTTGGGTAATGCAACTGTAGTATACCATTCAGAGTTGACTGGCCTACAATTTTCCAGCATTGACGTCGACAAATGTCCGCTCCGCGAAAAAAAAACTAGCCACAATTTTTTGCCGACGGTGCGAGGTCTTTGCAGTTTTGTCGGTAACTGTCCTTCTGAGTAGACCCATACCAATGACTGCCTTTTATATTCCGGATCATATTGATAGATCCATGTCTCGTCACCAGTAACGATTTCAAAACGTAGACGCATTTCTAGGCACACGAGTCTGTTTTTCGCTTTCGGAGAGCTAACGAGGGATGCATCGACAACAAAGCTTCCTCACTCCAAGATTTTGATGTGAACTGATATGAATGCTCCCCGAGCTAATATGCCTACAATGTTTTTAAGGTCCATATATGTGATTCGCGGGTCTTCTCGCACCAACATTTCGATAGTCCATACATTTTATGCCGTTACTGCTGTTTGCAAGGCCCCGGATCTTTGGTCATTTTTACCCCTTTTAAATTCAGCAAACCACCTAAAAGTTATTGCGCGTGATGGAGCTAAGTCCCCTAATGCTGATTGTAACCGTTGTAAACTTAATTGTTCAGTCAAACTAAATTTAAAATCATGATAGTTCATAGTGTGCAAATGTTCACTGTTTAGATCCATCGTTTTAAATGAAAAGCTCAGGAAGCGTTGCGGGAAATTTAATAGAACTTTGCTTTTTTTAATATTGAGCAATTGGCTTCTGGAGTCCTATTTTTTAAATAAACTTGCTTTTTAGATACATATAACACGGGTGCGTTACATTTTTAAATTTCGACCATCTTAAACTTATTGAGAGACCTAAGTATGTTGTAAATTAATTCCATTTAAAAGAAATGTCTTAATCTATTCTATTTCAAAAAACCTATATTACAATTTTTCCGATGTTTCGGGTACTTTTCAGCACCCATGGTCTCGGGGGACTGAGGTGACTAACGTCCCGATGTCAATGTTAACCCGGAGTACCTTCAGCTTTTTAATTATTGTTTATGGTCCCATCTATGCAGAATGAACTTACTATGTCTTGAAGTCGTGCAGTGGTATGCTTTGGTTTAGTTTAAATTTTATTAATTGCAGGGTCCCAAGCAGGTGGTAGTACCAAGCCTCCTATATTGAAATTAGGATGTTTTTTAATTTCAATAGCCTTACGTATCATCCTTGGTAGGAATCGATGTTCTTTCGTGAGGATTTGTGGTCTATCAAATTTGATGTAATGGTTGGGGCCGCCTAGGATGCTCGTATGATCACAAACTTCGGGCTTCCCGAAACGTTGATGCTTCACGTCAGCTATATGTTCTTTTACGCGGGTTCTAGTAGATCTTATTGTTTGCTCTGTATATGAGAGACCACATTCACAGTCAAACTTGTATACTTCTGCATCCTGTAGAGGAATATGACACTTGACGGGTGGTAAGAACTGACTAATCTTTTTCGGCGACTTGTAGAATGTTCTAATAGAATCTCGCTTCAAGATGTAGCCCATTTTGTCTGTGACACCTCTGACATATGGCAGTACAGCAGGCACACGCTCGACTGTGACAGAGTGAAGCCGGCCACAAAAAACTACACTTGTCAATGTTGTTTTTCAATGTTACTTTGTATTTTAGCGCATTTAAGTAAACAATAATCAATAGTATCTTCGACTTATATTAAGTCTTCGTTTTATTTAAATCAGTTCATTCTATCAAAAGTTATAATTACTATTATGAAGTACGGGCAGTATGGATACGAAGTATAGGTATGGATTTGTCCAATGATGGCGTTGAGTTATCAAGAGGATTTTAATCTAATCTCAGAAATCGTAATTAAATGATGTAAAATAATGTTCTATAATGATATACTTATACCTAATACACAGTAAATTATATAATGGCGACAAATAGAAACTTAAATTCTTAATAAATCAACTGTTAGAATTTACCATCACCAAATAATATCTTAGCTCGGATACATTTTTGGATCCGCTAGACTCAGAATGGGCTTAACTTTATTGGGATTGACTTTCACTACTATATTCTAAAAATGTTATTCGGTCTTGAAGAAATACGCATTTCTCTTTTCTAAATCTTTATAACCTTGTGAATACTTTAAAGTATAGTTATGTGCATCTATCGTTAAATTAGGAATCATTAATATATCGTCTAAGAAAATGGCATTATTTGGAATATCTTTAAAAATATTAATCATTATCCGTGAAAAATACCGGGACTCAAAGCTAATCCGTAAACAAGTATATTATGTAAAGGAAAAGACCGTGATGAGTAATGTTTACCATTTATTTCTTGGATCCGTTTAATTCGATTTAATTATATTTATGTCTGCGAGAGATCAATTTCACTAAAATATTTACACCAATTTAAGTAGGAAAATAAATCTTCTATCTTTGAAACTCAATATTTATCGACAGATATTAAACGACTTAGAGTAATTTTATAATCGGCACATAATCGAATTAAGCCTTCAGGCTTATTAACGAATAGCTTTTTACCCGCGACTTCGCTCGCATGGGTTTTAAATTAGGAATATGATACGCCGTGCCAAAATTAGTAAAATAGGATTATTTTAAGACTAACCTGTTGTCTGTGTTCTTCTGTCTGTTTGTCACAGGATATATTTTTTAAATTATCAGAGACTATAGGACGTGGATGGTTCGACTGCTATGAGAACACGCGATTATGGGAGTTTTTTTAGGATTGCATTAATATCATACGTCCAGCAACACCTATCACTTTAACATATTGGGCATGTCTTCTGATGTGTCCTTATGAAGGGTAAATTGTCGAATGAAATTCACTATTTATATTTAACTCTCTGCGTTTATTATTTAAAGTTAATACGGACACATCAGCATGGTATACGGATATTTTTACTAACGTCGATGAACTAAAAAAACTCTTTTTTTTATATAATAATTTTATGTCAGATTCTGTCCATTTTTTTGGTATCTTGGCTTTACAGGTATTTTTTCATAACAATAAGATCATTGGGTATATTATCTGATCCGCAGCTGTTTACTTCCTTCAGAGCCACTATCTTATAATAACTTCAGCTACAGAAAATCTTTGTAGCTGTTGTGAATGTAGAGATGATAAATTTTCAGCATTTATGTCAAAAGCCTTGATTGGGGAATTTTCTTGCTCTGCTAATAAGTTTTTATAGAAATTTTTGCTATCTCTATTATTCCAGGTCTTGAGTATATTTCTTTTCCGTACGATTTTTCTTTTAGATTTGGAATTCAGGTTTTGACCGAGTTTTTCGAATCGCTTTTTAGGTTTTCTGTGTACATGAGACGCTTTTTATTATTTTCAATCCATATTCTTCGTATTTTTCTCTGATTCGTGTATGAACATTCTTAAACAAATTACTAAGTTCCTGTTTTTATTCGTTGGATTACGGCTTTTTATGCAATAATTAATTTATTCTGTGCAGTTGAGTTTTTGTCATGTTTACGAGCTTAGGGGGTTCGTGACAATAAAAACTGCCGATTGAATTACCAAAATTGACACTTTTCTCACCGAACACCAATTAAATTAAAACACACTAATAATTAATCACACTTAACACTTTAGTTCACTTTATTTCACTCCGAAGTCTTGGCTTGTGTCGCCAATTCAATACTGCCCCGGTTGCTCCAACTGACGTCCTTATATAGGCATTTTCCACTGAAACATCCAGAATGTTCCAGGAAATACCGGTCCCGAACGACTAGATGTAGAAAATTCGAGTGAGGACTTTTGTAGAAAGTTTAATTTCTCTATTAGATACTAGATGGCGCTGTTGGTGTAATGTTCAGTCATGGCATTTTCTCGAAAGCTCTCCTCGCTCTATTCCCCGACACTACATGGCGATAGGGGCATCAATTATGGGTTGCAACACTGCACCCTACTAAGAAACTCAAACGGCCTTATATAGGCCTTTTCCACCGAAACATCCAGAATATTCCAGCAAATATCGGTCCCGACCGACTAGATGTAGAAAATTCGAGTGTGGACTTTTCTAGAAAGCTTATTTCCTCTATGAGATTCTAGATGGCGCTGTTGGTGTAATGTTCAGTCACGGCATTTTCTAGAAAGCTCTCCTCGCTCTGCTCCCCGACACTAGATGGTGATAGGGGCATCAATTATAGCTTGCAACTGATACTTCAGATATAATATTATGTCGATTTAGATTTTTTAGTTCTTTAGTGGTACACCCATCAACGATTATTTTATTTATTTTTGAATTGTATGACTCTATATTATCATATTTCTCTTTCCATGTTTTTTATAACTTTAAAGAACAGTTTTCAATCATCTTTTGTTTTTATAATAATATCTTTTTGGTAGTATTAAGCTCTACTTTTATGTTATTATAACTTTGAATGCAGCTCTCACTAGACGATGATCGCTAGGGTAGTTTAGCTGATTAATAATTTCAATATTTGTAAATTATTCTTTGGTGTTAAATAGGTGGCTCAAGATCGTGCTTTTTGATAGAAGATGAGCAAACGAGCATACGGTTCACTTGATGTTAAGTGACTACCGCCGCCCATGAACATCCGCAACACCAAAGGTATTGCAGGTGCGTTGCCGGCCCTTTAGAAAGGAGTGAGCTCTTTTCTTGAAGGTCCCCAGGTCGCATCGGTCCGGAAAAATCGCCGATAGTAAACTATTCCACAGAGAGGTTGTACGCAGAAGAAAACTCCTAATGAAACCTACAGTGGTAAACCGCCAAGTATCCAGATGGTGTGGATGGTATCAGGAGGTTTGCCGCGTAGTGCGTTTATGAAATTTTGCGGCTGGAATTAATACGTACATTTCCTCAGAGCACTTCCCGTGATAGATGCGATAAAATATGGAAAAAGATGCAACATCTCTTCGCAGCGCTAGTAAATCAAGCCGGTTGGAAAGCACTTGGTCATCGACGATTCGAGCCCCTCTGCACTGGATGTGATCAAGCTGGCAATGGGAAGCCCGAGCCCAGAGATGGGAACAATATTCCATGCGCGGCCAAACCTGCGCCTGGTAAAGTTGCAGGCGGTGTGCTGGCATGAAATACTGTCCCGCTCTGCTGAGCATGCCAAGCTTTTTAGAAGCCAATTTGACCTTCTCTTCCAAGTGACCACGAAACTGTACTTTACTCAATATGTCGACGCCGACGATTCCGATACTGGCTGAGGCAACAAGAGGATTGCCTTGAAATTGATATACGACAAGAAGGTTTATTTACCGGTTAACGCGCATACTTGTGTCTTCAAAGGGTTAAGCTGGACTAGATTTAGTCGCCCCCAATTCGAGACTTTGTTCAGCAAAGATTCGACTTCAGACACAAGTTTGTCCCGGTACTCGGAGACGTTTTCCCGAGAAATATTGGCACGGCCGGTGTAAAGAGCATCACCAGTGCTGTCATCTGCATAGCAATGAATGTTACGGGTTTGTAACATATCATTGATATGCAGAAGAAACAGCGTTGGCGATAGTACGCAGCCTTGTGGAACACAAGTATTAATAGGCTTGTAATCGGAGCTTGCACCGTCTACAACGACCCTGATGCTCCGATCAGCAAGAAGGCTGGTGATCCAATCGCACAATTTCTCGGGAAGCCCATAGGAAGGGAGCTTCAAAAGACGCGCTTTGTGCCAAACCCGATCGAAGGCCTTCGCAATGATAAACCACATGTTTTACAAAAAGTCGCTAAAATGGCCTGTACTTGTGATTTCAATACCTCTAAAATATTATTGTAATCATATTTTGATAGAATAACATACGTATTTTCTTTTCTTATTTCAATGGCTATTCATAAAATTTAAAATATTTGAAGTGCTCCTCTCGAGTAAGTCATAAATTAACTTTTATTGAGGGCGGGTCGAACGTGAGAAACACAGTCCCGACTTACTGGCAAACTAAGCTACCTTTTTTTTGTTCGCAAGCAATCGAGCGGTTATCAAAAATTGTTGATCGACCACAACCCAGGGTACAACTGCGAGATTGACTTTTGTAGCCAAAATTCTTGGTAGCCATTGGATGTTCTTCTTGAAGTTGGGGTGATAGTGCTATGTTGACATTTGAAAAAGGATCTAACATCCAGTCTGGTATTTCCAATTTCAAAATGTCCCGGAATCTTTCAATGAAATCACTGTGGAGGTTTTCTAAATGTTGGTAGTAGACTAGCAAGTCGTCCTTATTGCAGGATACTGATAAATTGGGAAAATTATGGAACTCACGTCCGCCGATATTCATCTTGTGTAAGAGCAGCTTGGCTACGAAAGCAGCGACGACATTCTTTGTTTTTATTAAGTTCAAATCATCGCTTTGAAGTTGGAGATTCGTATCATTATAATGGTACGTACAAACGTGCTCAAAAAAAGCTCATAAGCTTGCTCAAAATGAGCATGCTCTGCAACTGTTCACATTTGCCAGCAATAAGCACACATAAAGCAACCAGGCTCTCGGCCGAAATGAATGTACAATGATATTGTGACAGCGCTATCCGTACGGAATTTAATAAAACAACCATACTGCTTGCAACAGAATGGTGTAAAAACAAAAAGCAAAGTTTTTTCTTCCCTCAACGCGACATATCGAGAGTTTTTTTATTTTAAATTGACGCAGCAACTGTCTGCATCGAGATCGATTCGATAAAACACGCTCATAAGCAATCCTGTTCAGTTCAGATGCGCTCCGAGCATGCCCTTCTACCCGCGCCTCAGGTAGCAAGCTCGAAAACCAAACGTCAGTTTATTTTTGAACATGCTCAAAATAACCATGCTCATTACTAGCAATATTGCGACATACGTGCTACTAATGAGCACTTGCTCAATAAAAGCATGCTTTCGTGCTAGTGATGAGCACGTCTGTCCGTACCTTAAAGGATGAGGTTGTCGCGCAATTCGGTGTCTTTGTTTTCCAATAACTACGACAGAGTCAAACAGATTGTAATATCTAGTCAGACAATTTCCTTTTGATAGCCAACACACTTCTGTGTGAAAGATCAATCGGTTGAAATCTTTATCATTACTAACACAAAGCTGACTAAATAATATGTCATTTAAAGAGTTGTTTCGGATTTTAATGACTGCTCTGATGACATGTGGCAATGATTGAAACAGTCGTTCACTTAAAGGAGACGGTCCAAATTTGTATGAAGTGTGGGCCTGGTTTTGTACAAGTAGGAAAATAAATGAAAATAATATATTATACCACTTTTAGTCATTCAAATCCACGAATTTGCCTACAATCTCAGGTAAATCATGAATTCCATAAAACAAAAGCCGAGTCAAACAAGTTAATACTTGTTGTGTATCTTATTACAGATCCAAAGTCTAAATAAAAAAAAACAAATCGCCAAAGAAATCCAAAATAAATACAATAAACGCATTCACGAGTTCACAACTGCACGAACAAAAAAATATCACACTACCTACATTATTTCATGACTCGTCACTTTTCAGACATGACATTTGACATATAATTAGACTGTAAGGGTGCCATCTTGTAAAATCATCATAAATTGGGTATGCATCTTTATTTTTAGCAAGTCATATGGTTTGATTTATTCTCTTATTTTATTTTTAATAAACTTCCTGAATTTTACGCTTTTTTACGTTATAGTGTACATATACCGGGCCTGAAATGGACCGTCTTCTTTCTAGCAACCAAATGTCATCTATGCATAACGCAATTTACAGCAAGCATATCTGGAATTTTGTTTTTTAAGTGCGCTATGAAGCCTCTTTGAAACCCGTCATAGCTGGAGCACCATCTACACCAGCTGATATAATATTTTTCAAGGTAATTCCTTTTTCATCACACTTTTACAGTGTTTTAAATATGGTTTCTCTTTTTGTGTCATATTTTTTTCATCTTTAATAAACCTCACGTAAGACACCAACAATTCTTCATTAGTTGGTAAAGTGGACTCATCCAACTGAATTGAAAATTGACTAATCTTCAGATGATTGCACAATGACTCTTCACTGTTTTCAGCCATTTCATCAATACGTCTTTGCACAGAACTAATGCTCAAAGGAATTTTTCGAATTATGTCTGTCGCCGGTTTATGAGGCACGGTTGTTATAACTTCTTTTATTGCCGGTAAAATTAACGTTTCTCCGATGGTTTCTCGTGTGGTTTACCTGACTGAGCAACTAACAAAGATATATTGTATGAATCTCCAAGTCCGTCATCGTCTTGCTTAGCAGCCACCGAAAAGTTTTAATACACTTGGCTGAGCATTATGCTTCTTTTCCAGGTCTTGAAAATAGACAACAATTTTGTCCTTCTTATCTGGATGCATTTTATTTAAATGATCTTGAAGTCTTGAAGCCTTCATCGCTTCGTTTAAAAATGTTTTTGAACAAAGAAGGCACAAAGGCAAAGATGGATTTGTCGAATTTTCTACGAATCCATATTTAATATATTCTGTACTATATAGCCGTCTCTTCTTTTTTGCTACTGACATGGCTTTGTTTTTACAAATATGTAAATAAAGAGTTGAACCTAAATACTTGTTTAAAGATTGCGCGCGAAACCACTAATGAAAATATAAAAATTATTACGAGCTTTAATATAGGATTTAAATATAGCACGCACCGACTAGTGGCGAAGCCTCCATAGAAGCCAAAAAGCCAGGCTTGCCTTAAATAAAATAACTCGTAAACTGTTTTTGAAATTTCCTGCACGCTCCTTTGTTCTACAGGTCATGACCTCGTAGCGTCAACATTTGGCAGTTTGCCTTTAATTCGAAATACACTGATTGTTGTTCTCTCTGTATCAAAGCGAACGCGCAATGGACTGTCAAAATCAATGAAAACAAGGAGTTGATTGATTTTGAGAGCGATTTGTCGTCTCACTGGCATACGTAGGCTTTTTACCGGGCTTTCGAGAATACGATCGCTCCCTTTCTAACCTGTGGCAAAATGTTCTATAATAAAATATAACTATGAAAAGTTTATATAGCAATTAGTATGAAACCTGAAGCCAGGTTTTGCTACGAAGTTGATAATAGTATTCCTTGTGATGAATTGAAATGTGTTAAAGTGTTAATCGGCGAGGAAAAGGTAAAATATTTAAACTTTGTTGAGAAAATACACAAGGTCAAGAGCGTCTTTCGGAATTATCAATTATCGCAATTGAAAATTAACTGCTTTGGTACAATTAAAACGTTCACCAACATTTTACGCGGACGTAATCAAATCTTTCCTTAAGAAAGAGGGACTATTCGATTTACAAATATATAAATAAATTGTTTTTTTTTTAATTTTGTACATAGTTTATTTGTACTTTGTTCATGTATAGTATTGTATGTTAAATATCTTTTTCTTCTGCTCAACCAAACCTAAACGGCTTTTTTCAAAGCCACCGAAGGTATGCAATTGCTGATATGTCATACAATCTTTCTAGCAGTAGTATGCCTTCCGTGTGCTTTGTTAAACACGTCCTCGACAGCACTGAATATGAAACTGAAGAGTGGAGACAGAT
>DWHP01001448.1:0-16122 GCA_018247895.1 Parnassius honrathi
GTTGAAATGTCTTAAAGATAAATAATGTAATCCTTCCTTTGTGTCAATAAATTATTATTATTATTATTATTATTATAAAATACAAATTTTGAGATTGATCACAATTCGGGGAACTAGAGGAAGCAGTCGAATATAATGATAAGTGAACTCGATCTCGTCCTCTAAAGTTTCAGCTCGGTATGCTCTCTTTACAAAGGCTGTTTCAATTTTTTTTGGATATGTTAGGAAAAAACATATTTCAACAGTATGTGAAGTTCCCCAGTAGCGAGAAAAGATTAGGCAGTACTGACCGCTTCACTGGTTAAACAGATTTCACAAGGTACGAAGGCGAGAACACCCAATTAAACTCACAAGTGTTTTCAAATAGGATAATTTAAGGGGCAATAGTAACTCAAATGGCTTAGCAAGATCCTCCGTTATGCTGAAAATATTGCAGCGTTAATTTTGAAATAAATATATGGTAAAGTTGAGGATTAATGTGAAGTACTTATGTTAAACGAAAACACGATTCCGTAAAATTTTCTCTGTAGATAAAAAAATCCGAATTTACCTCCAAACTGAGCAATAAACCGTTGGTATTCAAAAAAATACTTTAAATTAGATCATGAAACTTTGCGTACTAACTGCACTAACTATAAAGCGGGGCTTATGTTTTTTTATTTTTTTTTAATTACCATTATTTTCACCGTAAAAACAAAATTACCTAAATTATCAGCGTCTTGAAGCTAGTTCCCTGCTGCCCAATCAGTCTCGTTTTTGCTTTCGAACGGGAAAGCTATGTCGCTTACAATCATAATACAAATTACACAATAGGACGACGTATGGGAAATAACCGTAATAAAAATAAGAAGCGACTGGGTTGGCGTAAAGAAACAGGCATAAATATGATAAACTTAATGAAATAAGTAACAACGACCTATCTACTTGCAGTATTAGTGATTACAAATATGTCGGTACATAGCGTACGATGCGCGGGAAAGTAAAGGCGAAATTAGAATTTGAGCTGAGGTACTATAGCCTCTTAATTTACAAGGAAACTCTTTACAGAATTCCAAAAATGTATATGGTTTGCTCGGTAACGCAACACTAATTTGATGCTACCATCTAGGGAATCGTCAGGTAAACTTTGCACGTATGAAATATTAGGCATTGGTCTAGCGATCGTAAACGCGATTGCCAATCATGAGGTTCCGGGTTCGAATCCTTGGTCGGTCCAATATCAACTAGACGGTAACGGTAGCGGTAAGTAATAGAATTACTCTATTACTTTACCTTTTTAATGTACATTATTGCTACAAGATTAATAAATGGATTACAACATAAACAGAAATTGATTCGTGCCGAAAATTAATCATTCCATTAAGTATAATCTTCTCAACTTCGCAGGGGTGTCGCTAAACTTTCCGAAATTTACCTACACGTTATATTATCCTAATATTGCAAGCGTTTACTTACGTAAGACCGCAATGTAAGCGATACTACGCAAGGGAAATTTCCGAGAGAAATCTGCCTCTAATATTGAATATAAACTCGTGATATTATCGCCAGAAACTTTGACCATGAATAACTGGGACCTGCAACTTGCGGCGCTAAACTAAGCTCTGACCGTTTACGATTCAGATTTATAAACGGATAGGGTTGCGCTTGATTGCGTAACTTTCCGTTTGATGCTTACGCTCTCAAGACGGTTTTGCAAGCCATTATATAAGGCCAAGTATATACACGTGACTTGTACTAATTTACTAACATTACGTCATTAAGAAATGAGATTAAATTCATACTGAACGTTAGATTTAGTGCGTTTACGTAAAGGTCAAAGGATTTTAGTATCGATTTCCCAAATGTATAAGCACGGTTCTCCACATTCACCATACGAAACACAGCAGCATTGCGCTGGTATATTACTCAAGTATCCTTATAGAGTTTAAACGCAAATACATATGTTTTTTTATAGAATATTGGTGAAAAATGCTGACACAATCTACCTGATGGTAAATTGATGGTGGGGTCCATAGACATCTCCATCTATGCTCGATTAATAATCAAAATGCAGATACGTTGTCACCACGCAGGAGTAAAATGGAATGCCTCGATTCCAGTAAAAACTCGCTGGTTCTCTACACTCACCATACGAAACACAGCAGCATTACACTGCTATTATACGATGGTATTGTGTGACAGCATGGTCTTATCCTGGTCGAGCCGACCTATTCGTGCTACAACCATAAGTAAGCTGCAGCGTGACACTACCACGTTGAAAACGCGCAGTCACAGTATCAGCATATAATTGGGTTTTATTTTATTTCACATTTTACAGGTTTATCATAAAAAGGGTGCCCGTTATTCAACTTTATTTTTATAAAAGTGAACTTAATATACACTAACGCGGGATCGCTATAGTCGTACAACTTCTTGAAACTATATTATTATTGTTATAAACTACAAACAACTTTATATTTTCAGTAAAAAAATTAAAAGAATTACTAAAGTTGTATGAAATATAAATAAGTTTGTATAAACAGAAAGAGTCATATGTACTGACCCTTACCATTAACACGTAATAAAGACGTAACGTAATTATTTAGATAAGGCAACCGCAATATCTTAACAACCAAGTTGTCATCTTAAGTCGCCTAAGCACTAGTCTTTGTAAGCTTCGCAACTAAATCGTGATAGTAGTTGTGACACAGCTTATAAATAACAGCATCCACTACACATAACTACATAACCGAGCGCTATCAGTTAAATGAGTTGCAAACTTTACGATGGAGTGAATCAAAATAAAATGTTAAACTGTCAGCTATAAAAGAGTGAATGGCTGATTGAACGGACGAACTGATAAATTTTTGAGCTGAAAACGCATTATTAGCACGGATAAGCAAACGAGAGACTACGTAAACAAAAAATTATGACAAATAGCTAAGGTAAATTATTACTTTCTATTCGTGAAATTGAGTTTATATATCACGTGTTAACAAACTCGTTTTTACAACGTTTTCGATGATAGCAATACTAAATAGCAATTTGTGGTTTATAGAGGAGCGGTTGCTTTACGCGTAAAATTACAAAATACCTAAGTGAACAATTTGAGTGCAATCTATTTCGCCGACACCAGTTATAAGAAGAAAATTAAAAATATCGTAAGAAAACCTGAGAAACATTGCAACTTAACACTTGGAGGGATCGGCACGAATAAGAAAAGTGGAAAGTGAAAGTGGCTTTTCTGTGGATAACAGCGCCAGTAAGCTACTCGTTTAGTACTGTGCTCTTTCACAAGACCTTTTAGAAATAGTTCAATATTATTTACATAGAAGAGTCAAGTTGCAGCTATATTATGTGCGAAACACGAATGGGTCCTTCAGTTCGGGAAAGGACCACGCTCTCGTAGAGTACTCGTATCGGATAGTAGTTGTTTTGTTTCGTATACTATGGTATATTGTTTCGTAGACCTTAGATCCTTTTTAATGGTAGCGAGACATTCTACTTTTGTTCTAAGTGGTGACAAAACATTAAAATTTTGATCGTTAGTTGAGGAAAGATGAAGGGGTCTATGGACCACAATATTCACTTCTAGTTTGGCACCCTTGTTCTACAATATTGGTTCTAGATCAATTTTCGTAATTTAAAATTTGTGACCTTCGAAGATCGGAAGATAATAATAGCTACAGCCATACGCTTCAGGTTCAACTAAGTCGTCTAGACCGAAGAAAGACCACGCACGTACACCATACCAACGTTAAATAGTATGCTGAGTGTACAAACACGAAGACTCTTTTAACTGGTTACAAAGAATTCCGTCTAAGTTTTTAGTGATTCTTAAGCGATGATATATGGAGATGTCTATAGACCACGTCATCCGCTTACCATCGGGATGGATTATGTGCTCATTTATTACTCTTAAATATAAAAAGTATTGCTATTTTTGTTTGTTTAGTCAAATATCGCGTGGAGGTGACATTAGCATGTAAAGGAAATATGGTTTGTACCTACAACCCTTTTACCTGTGTGTTCTGATCTGAAGGCTGTAGTGAGCCGGTATAAAAATACGCTGTGAGGCATTTCATCTAAGTCCTCGGAGATGACATCTACATCCGTAGCCTTCTTAGTTTGAAGTTCTGCTGCTGTCCATGGATTTCAGTAGCCACTTACTATCAGGAGAACTGTAAGTTCGTGTGTCTGTGCTGCGTTTGGACTGTGGTTCATACCATCTTAGTCCTCAGTGGAGACAACTCATCTGTAAACATCTTTACTCGAGGTTAGTTGTAGATGAACCTCTATATGATGTAGTAGCTGCTTAAAATTAGGTGGAGAGCTATTTCGTTTTTCACCTTAATTTTATAAAAAAAGTTCTCCGTGATCTCTCACTGTGTAGAGATTTGCCCACACCGTGAAAGGCCATTTATTTATTTGTTTTTTCTTTATTATACACAAAATATCGCATTTATATACACAAAAGGCGGTCTATCACTCTGAAAGCGATCTTTTTCAGACAACCTTCCCTTTCTCGTATAAAATGATCCTACTGTTAAATAAAATGTGACTATAACAAATTTCCGCGCCTCGCAATATACAGAAACATCAGCTAATGACGTTGCTAGTGTGTACGTTAATGAACGCCACCGGTTCCTGCTATTTCGTTAATCAGCGAGTAAGTTCGCCACATTAATTCGATCGGGTCGATTTATCAAGTCGCGAAGAGAACTCCAAGACTGCGGATGCTATAGATTTAACGATTTCTTCGAGCGTGTGAAGACGACTTTAGATAGGTAGCTTAAAACTTTGCAAGATTTGTACAAAATTATAACAATATTTGTCAAGAAAATTTAAAAAGTGTTGTTCTAAAAATGCTTTCATTTATTTTTATAGAATGAGGCTGACAAATGAACAAACAGTCCACCTGATGTTAAGTGGTTGCTGTGACCCATAGACATTTGTATCTATCATTGATTACGAATCTAAGAATGAAAATTAAGATGGAATGCATCATTTCCAGCAAAAATGGTCTCCGGTTCTCTCCACTCACCATACGAAACACAGCAGCATTCGGATGTTATTTTAAGTTGGTATTCCGTAAGTCTTCCCCGATCGAGCCGACTCATTTGTGCTACAAATACTACTAATTTACCTGCAGCATGGCTTTATCACGTAACAATGTCCATTTAAAAATCATTTTTTCATTTAAAAAAAGTTTTTCCATAAGTGATCTCGAATCCCAACTGTGTCAATTACTCAATAGTACCTGTGCATGTCAAACAGTTTCTATTGTCAACAGTGCATATTGGCTGCAGTGTGCACATTGTACAACCGACTTCAAACGAAGAAGGCTGTATTTTACCCCGGATGAATAAAATGGAATGTCTTATGTCATTCAATTATTCTGACTTTCTTACCTTTACACTGACATATAGGGTTTACATCTGTTTTGCACAGATAAAGATAAGAGGATAACATCTATGTAAGTTTTTTTTATAGGATAGCTTGACAAGCGAGCACACGGTCCCCCTGATGGTAAGTGGTGGCCGCGGCCCATAGACATCGACATCTTTCCTCGATTACGAATCAAAATGCAGATGCGTTGTCACCCGTGAGGACTAAGATGGGATGACTCCTTTCCAGTATAAAGGGTCTCCGGTTCTCTACACTCACCATACGAAACACAGCAGCATTAAGCTACAATTTTACGTTGTTATTCTGTGAGAGCGTGGTCCGTCCCCGGTCGAACCGACCAATTCGTATTATAACTTTATTGCTTATATAACTGTAGCATGGCTCTACCACGTATAAAATCGAACAGTTGTATCAAAGGGGTCACCCGGGAGTGACGACTGCAGTGGAAGATGACTTACACTTTTGTCGCTGCGTAAAATTATTGTAGTATTACTAGTAGGAGCTTGCTAGGTGGCGGGATTCCTCTGTTAGGCGGGATTCGTCTAGGTAGGAACCGCTCTCTTACCAATTTTTGCAGAAAGACATCAGTACCTGCACTGCTGTATTCCGGTCGGAAGTGTAAAGAGAGCCAGTATAATTACAGGCTGTGAGGAATTCCAAAAATGGAATTCCTCTCAGCAGCAAGGAGTACTAAAAAGTACTCAAGACAACGCATTTGTATTCTTTTATGCTTGAAGTTGATTGCAGGTATCCATCGGATGTACATATATACAGTAATAATAATAATATTGTCCTCCGAACCAAATTTCAGTCACGGCGGCCAGCCTCAACGGAGACTAGCTATCGGCGCAGGACAGGATTATAGTGCTCAAGTGTATGCGCAAGCACAGGTGTACTCTCTATTCTCTCGCTCTCATAATCCGATGGGACGGTTAACCGACACGGCCGGGGAAAGATCAGGTGCAGGACCAACGGCTTTACGTGCTTTCCGAGGTACGGCGTGAGAGACCGCCAACTTTCTGACACCGGGCAGCTACTGAGAGTTTCTCGACGGAAAAACTTAATTATTAATTTTTTGACCCGACTTGGAATTCGAACCCGGGACCTCATGATCAGCAGTCGCCATACTGCAACCACAAGACCATCGAGGCGAGCATATACAGTATATTTTATACTATCAACTTATTATCAGTTGAACAGTAAATTCGTTTTTCATTTCAATTTAATTTAAAAAAAAACAACAAAACTCGAAGCTAGAATAGCTCTCCCACCAATTGAAAATATAATTCAAACTCGTTATAAAAATTCATTACTTTCTAATCTAAAATGAAAACAGTTACATAGATATTAAAAGTAAAAATTTTAATGAAAATTTTGCCTTCTCTTGAACTCCCTGGCAATTTGGTTTTGGGGGAAAGAAGATAACGAAATTGTTGAAGTTTTTACAAGTTATGCAAAGTTGTTAAAATATTGTCATCCATTTAATACGGCTTGTCAAAAGTCCTGTAGTCTGTATGCCGAGGATCTTTGTTTCTTGTCATTTAGATTTGTTATTAGGTAAATGATGCTGCCTGTCTTCTGTTTTCGTTTCCCTCTGCCGTCTCTTATGATCCTAGGGATGACATTTAGTAGTGGATTCTCTTACGTAGCCACTACACGCCGTCATCATCACGACAATTTGACAGATACGTAGCAAGGCAGTTAAGCGCTTGGGTGCAGTGCAGTAGCCCCCGGGTTCGAATTGGATACAGAAAAGTTGTATGGCCAATATTAAAAATTAAGTGTTTTCCGTGCAAATTTAAAAGCGTTTAAAAACTAAACTAAAAATGCTTTTCTTTCCCCATTCAAATGGCAATAATTTATTTATTTATTAACACGGGATTACCGTGTAGTGTAAGTTACATTAAAGTAATCCGATGTCACGTTTGTACGATTCATTTAGTAAAAACCTAGTGAAGGTTACAATGTGACACGCAGGACGATAACCACAATATAACTTTCCATGCAAAAAGAGTTATCCCGAGGAATGGTATTCATTCTCAGAAATTTTACGTTTTACACACATAACAAGCATAGTAGTGGTAGTTCTGTAAGTACGTTACGCGATCTATGGATAGTGGAAACGATGTTAGATATTGGGCCGTATTGGCTGCGTTGCCACCAACGGGTTTGGATGAAGTATTTGGATCTCCTCTAAGTATTCGGAGATAGAGAGAATTTGATATTCATTGCGCAAATCTGAGCTCCGTTGATACCATCGTGCTCCGGTGGCTTTTCAGATGAAAAAGTTTTGGACTTTCTGTTGCATGCTACGTTTATGTATTTATTTTACTAATCTCATGCGGACATCGAACGTGATGCCTAGATATTGGATCGATTCTTCCTAAGGGATAGGGTGATCGTATAAGGATATTTAGTCTTGCTTTAGGACCTCGAATCTTTTTAGTGTTGGACTTCGTTGGAAGTATACACTTTTTTCGGGATTCACTTCGATTCTCCATAAGCGAAACCATTTGCCTAAGCAATTGGTAGCTCTTTGAAGTTTCAAAGTAAGACTATTTCTATTGTAATCTGATAAATAAAGTTTCATGGAACGAGTACTCAATAGCGAAAAATGCAGTTTGTAAGGAAGGCTCGTATTAATATATTTATTCTTCTACGTTTCTAACTTTAGTAGCTGAGCGGGATCTGTTCTTCCTGTCGTAGAGAGAATATCGCTTAATAGGTCACGCTTGGTAGTCGGGCTACCGAGTGCGGTACCAGGCGTCTTGTACTTTAGAAGCTAATATTTAACGTAACTAGAAAAGAAATATTTTTTTTATATGACGGAAGATTTTTTCGTTATTTTCCTAATTAGTCTCTTATGATACCCAACGCCCGAAATGGAGTGTAGGTGCGCCACCACCACGCAGCATAAGTAAGTGCAACATGTTCTGCCAGAACCACCTACTATCAGGTGGGGCAGTGGGTTTACGAGCAAATCCTGGACTCACAATATAGCTAAGTAATCATTGTTTATTTACATTTCCATTACAAACCAGATTTTCAAAACAACTAACAATCTATAACTTTATTAGCAAAAATATGGCTTATTGGCTATTTTACGCTGATATTCCGAGATATACGCTGAGATGCTGAGAACGTGGTCCTTCCTCGGTCGAGTAAACCCATTCGTGCTAAAACCATACTAATAATATAGCCGCAGCTTGGCTGTACCACGTAAGAAACACACGAGATTGACGAGTAAAATGGCCATTCAGAGTGTAAATCACAGCGCAATATAAGCAAAAAGCTAAGAGTACACGTATTATGCAATATTTCTGTAGAGGAACACAAAGGAACATGTACTTTGGCGGACATTTTAAGACGTCTTCGCGTGCGATCAGAATATCACGGAATTTATTAAGAGCAAACAAGGCCGAGAAAATTTCCACTGACACGAGATACAATGAAAACTTAAACGTTATGCGGCGCAAGTGGCACTGCGGTTCGCTGGGGTTGCTAGGTGTTAATGTGACCATACTTTTGTATATTATTTGGGACATGTTTATATTTTACTTTCGCGCTTCTTATAAGTTTGACCTGCATATATCTATGTATGTATGAATTTTATTTTATTTTTTCTTCCATATATCCGAATAATATGAAATTATGAAGACGATTTAAGAACCGATGAAAATACTGTTTTCTTGATAACATATCAAGTTTTTAAACTCTAATATTGTTATAAAATTAATTATATTTAATATTAAATCGCCAGAGAAGCTAACCGGCCATTTTGTGATAACGGATTTCAATCAAAGAAGGATACAGAGACATTTTCGCCCTTAAAGCCTAAGACAAAGTGCTTCACAACCTGTAATGATTTTATGGCATAATTCTGTATTAATAAAATAATTATGTTATAAATTAATTAAAAGTGATCGAAAGGGAAATTGACCTTGTCGATTAGTCGCAACGATGTAAATTGAGACATAACTTTCTACAGATTCGGGGGTTCATCCGATACACATAAAAATGCGCTTTCGATTACTCTTAAGCTATGGTCATGTTGTGTAATGTCCATGTCACACCGATACCGGTGGTTGTTGAAAGCACTAAGCTTGAAGTTGTTGACGAGTATGTTTACCTAGGACAAGTAGTTCGACTAGGTAAGTCCAGCTTCGACCGAGAGGTCAATCAACTCAGCTGAGCAGCGTTCGGAAGATTGCGACACATCATCTCGTCAGGCATACCTCAAAATCTCAAAACTAGATTGTACAAACAGTGCGTGTTACTTGTGATGACTTACGGATCTGAGACGTGATCCTTCGCTGCCGGCCGTATGAGAAAGCTCAAATTCGCTCAGCAAGCTATGGAGAAGGCTATGCTGGGAGTTTCTCTACGTGATAAACTTAGGAATGAGGATATCCACAGTAGAACTAGAGTAACCGACATAGCCCAACGGATTAATAAACTGAAGTGGGAATGGGCCGGCCAAATAGCTCGATGAACTGATAATCGATGGTTGAAAAAGGTTCTCGAGTGGCAGCTACGTACCGGCAGGTGAAAGGGCATCCCCCCACTGGACGGAGTGACGACCTGGTAAGATATGCAGAAAGTCAATGGATACAGGTGGCTCAGGACCGTGCTTTGTGGCACTCCTTGGGGGAGGCCTATGTTCAGCAGTGGACTTGTGAAGGGCTGTAATGATGATGAAAATTATGATGATATGGTCAAGACGAACTTGACGCTTTGCTTCGAATCGACTTTGAAAGCAATGAAGATTTTGCTTATCAGATATATCACGAGACTTGATGGATTGATTAGATTTCCTATGTCACAGTAACATCCTAAAAAGAATTAAGCGTGTGGTTAACCTAAAGCGCAATACACATCGTTGCCAAACACGTGTCCGCGAAGAAACGGAATTAAAAACGTGTGCGCTCGCATTTGAGATATTTTTGGGACAAAATTTCTCTGGTATTACACTTTTATTCACCTTTAGCAAACCACTACGTACTTTTTGAAATGCCAATCACAAACTGCTAATTTAAATAAATTTTTTGCAAAATCTTTTATAGCCAGAAATATTTTCCGTTTTAGATTCCAATTTTTTTTATAGGATGGGGTGACAAACGAGCACACAGTCCACCTGATGGCAAGTGGTTGCTGTGGCCCGTAGTCATCTACATCTTTATTACGAATTAAAATGCAGATACGTTGTCACCCGTGAGGACTAAGATGGAATGTCTCGTTTCCAGTAAAAAGGGTCTCCGGTTCGCCACACTCACCATACGAAATACAGCAGCATTAAGCTACCATTTCACGCTGGTATTATGTGAGAGCGTGGTCCCCCCGACTCATTCGTGCTACAACTATACTTCTAATATAACTGCAGCATGGCTCTACCACGTATATAAATCATTGAAGAAATTACGAAGATCTTCATAGTTTTACTTCGTAAACCATCAAAATAACCGTAATCCTAACAGTATATCCGCTGCGTGAAGATCTTATAATAGAAGGGGCTCATGTCAACTAATGAACTTTTCTCGGCTGACGATGATGTTTTGTTTATAGAATAAGGGTGACAAACGAGCACACAGTCCACATGATTGTAAGTGGATAATGTTTTCCGTAGATGTCTATATTTATCCTTGATAAAGAATCAAAATGTAGATCTGAGGATCGAGATGGAATGCCTCGTTTTCAGAATCTCCGGTTCTCTACACTTACAATCCAAAACATAGCAGCATTGAGCTGCTATTTTACGCTGATATTCTGTGAGAACGTAGTGCCGACCCTTTTCTGCTACAACCATAATATAGCTGCAGCATGGTTGAGTATAAGCCCTGTTAAATCGATTGCTTTTCTTGGCATCATTTTGTATGCAAAACTTCGGTGGGGCCCCATATATAGAAATTAGTAAGCGAACTAAGCTTTGCAGCTTATGCCACAAAAAATATTAGATGTCTCACTAGTGTCGACACAGCTAGATCAGTTTTTTTCAGTTATTTCCATAGCATAATGTCTAATAGGTTTACACTATGGGGAAATACGGCGGATTTAGAAACTAATTTTGTTCTGCGGAATAGGTCCATAACAGCTCTTTACAACCCAAAACCGAGAGTCTCTCAGAGAAAAATTTTAAGAAATATATCAACTTTAACATTCTCATTATTTTTACGAAAATTTTATGTATGATCACAAAAACAAAAGTAGTTTTAGCAACGAGCTTGTGATACCAGTTTCTTGAATCCACATAGTCCGTAATTAATTCGTAAAATAAAGTACCCTATAATAGTTAGCAATTAAAAGTTCTTTCTATTACCAAGTTTAAATATTTTATTAAACAAAAACCGTATAATAAGGGTTATTATAATATAAATGAATACAAGGTTGATAATAATCCCTGAGAATAAGGTAGTCGCTTTCAAGCTGTTTCTTAAATAAGTTTTGTTAGTGGTTTACGCAACCTGTGTTTTATTATAAGATTTTACTTTTAAAAAAAATTCCGGCTGGGTTTAATTGCTGGTTCTTCCCGGGACAGAGATATATAGAGATATTGAATAAAAACTGTTATTATATTCATATTATAGTACAGGTACCTATCTACATACATAATTTGAAACAAAACCTTCCTGTATATTGAATAAAAACTATTATTATATTCATATTATAGTATTGGTACCTATCTACATACATAATTTGAAACAAAAACAATATACGCTAACTCAGCAAAATGCTTTACATTCACAATAATTCATTGTTTAGAGCTGTACTAACTCAAAGAATAAGTGTTCGCTGTAAATGTACTAATGAAATAGTTGTTTGTGATTTTAAATGATTGTTTACCACATGTTTGGCGGTAATGGAAATATCATTAGAAAAGCCGCATGTCTGAGAAACAAAAAAATATATTTCGAAGCCATGTGAAATCCGTTAGTACTTCGTAGCCTTAGATTATTGATAGGTCTTCGCCTGAGCGCGCGAAGACCTATCAATAATCTAAGTTCGTAGCCCTAAAACTCAACAGAAATAAGAGGAGGCCTGTGGCCATCATTGGGACGTTTATATATGGGCTATTTTGCTTTTCATTTTTACGTTTCATTAAAAAAGAGAGTTGCTTTAGCACAGAGAAAATAAAAAAGACAAATTATTATTGGAGATACGTGACATTTTGGGTAAAATTACATCCGTAGCTAGCTTACTTGTTCCTCTGATGAACCCCCGAACTTCATAATTAGTCCAGGCGGGTAGTGCCAATAAAAACTAATGAAGCGACCCCTGTCCGCAGTAAAAGACATCCGTGCACCATTTACCAGATTCTCTGCGTTTGTTTCTTATTCTTTTAACGATTTCTGTACGTGTGAACGATTGTTTCTATATTAAGATCGGAATATTAAGGCTGGTAGGCATTGAAATAGGGTTGTAATATAACAATTTATTAAACACAAACACATATACATTTTTTAATAAAAGATATTGTTTTTTAAAGAAATGACAAGCAAAGCTTGCAGCCCATGGACACCTGCAATTAAGTTTAAGCAATGAAAGCTACAGATCACCTCTGAAGACTGAGATGGAATAGATGAATGAATTATGTGGTATAAGCTTAGAGCTTATACCACATACCATAAATATGTAGTAATGTCCGACGGCCGTCATAATCGAGCGGGTCTCACAGATCACAGAGTAAGACGAATCTATAATTGAATGATCGCGTCACTAGAAGTGAATGAATGGCACATGTCTAGTTTGAAGACTTATACCTACTTACTACTTAGACCTATATATTATAAACCGTGACGCAGTGGTTAAACGCTTGGTTCTGGAAATGCCGGTGGCGGAATCCACTCCCGCACGGAATTTTTACAACCGGTAACACTAATAAAAAACCATAATTTTTGTGTGAAAAACCTTAAACCTTGGGGAAATCATTTCATTTTTTTAATTTACATTTATACTTTGCAATTAGCGTTAATGATTGTAGAAACTCATATCAGTACATCTTACATCCAACCCTATGTTTGGTCACACCACTGACCGAGTGCAATTGCGAAGTAACGACTACAGTTGACAGTTACAATTGTCAGCAGCTAGTCCGAAGCCAGTCAGCCAGTACACGAACGACGTGTTTCTATAAAAATTGAATTTGCAATGGCTCTTTCTATTCTAAATCAACAGTATTATAACAGTAAGGGTAGCACGTAGTAGTAAGCTGTAACAAAACTTCAAGAATACTGCAATACTGCATAAATGCCACGCCAGTGGTCGCAACGTCTTCGTAACTCAAGTCACGCATCTATCACGTGATGTAACACGAACGTTGGGATGTTCAGAAGAAATTTTTGGTTCTTATGCCGTTCTGTTAAAGTTCAAAGTTCATTCAAAGTAACTTTGTTATGAAGTCCGGATCGGTTATTGGCTATATTCTAATATGGACGTTCTATAACCGTAGACGTACTGTTTACGTGGTAAGCGTTTATATAGGATGTTTAGGAATTCCGTGGCAATTAGATCGACTCTTTTAATCTTGGGGAGACTGTAATTAGATTAGCAATTGTTTCTAACTGGAGATAATGCAAGCTTAGGGCTTAGGGGTGTGATTGCGTTTGGGTAAAGAAGCAATTTCGGAAGGTGATATAAACTTCTTTTAACTAATATTTTAAGTCACATATATAGTAGCTTTTCCTAAAGTCACGTAATATGTTATTTATTTTTTTGTTTAAAATTTGTTGAACAAGAGTACAAAGAACTTAACGCCTTAAGTATGATAATTAGATAATTAGTAGAATCATGCGTTACTTTACGGAAATCCATTGTGTTGGAGTTGGAAAGAATTATTTGCCCACATCCGCTCGATAAAATTACATGATGCATATAACCTAGTTTGAAGAGCACCTCCCGCCCTCCCTCAACTGCGTGCACTAATCCCCTCACCATTAATCCCAGCACCACTACTCTCAACACCACTATACTAGGAAAGACACATCATCGAAAATAATACGACACGTGTTTCGCCTCTAAACAAGGCATTCTCAGGTGATGTAGGCTCTGCGGAGGCTTACCACGATTTAGCGGTCATCACAGCTTTTCCGTTTGAACGCCGAAGCGAGACAGATCGGACGGCAGTTTAGGTAATTTCTTTTTACAGTGAAAATAACGGTAATTTTAAAAAAAAACATAAGCCATGCTTTATAGTTAGTTCAGTTAGTGTGCATAGTTTCATGGTCTAATTTAAAGTATTTTATGAATACTAGCGGTTTATTGCTAAGTTTGGAGGTAACTGGATTTTTTTCAATCAAGAAAATTTTACGGAATCGTGTTTTCGTCTAACATAGTACTTAACATTAATCCTCAACTTTACCATATATTTATTTCAAAATTAATGCTACAATATTTTCGGCATAACGGAGCGTCTTGATAAGCCATTTGAGGTAATATTTTTAATATTTATCCTTAATTAAAGGCAATAAAATCCGTATAAATAGTTTTATTCAATTGAAACATGAACTTAAAAAAGAAATAGGACATTAAACGTGTTTTAACGGTATTTTTCACGCTGTGATTCATAAGAGTTCCTTTAGTGCTTGTAACATTGACTTAATATAATTTTTATTTAATATCACCCATGTGACGTTTTGTAAGGCACGACGAAATGCTCATAAGCAATGATAGTGTACATCATAAAGGAGGTAGATGACGCATGCTGATACTTCACGTCTTTCTAGAGCGCCCTCCACATTCGCGCCGTGAACACCTGTGAAAGCGTGAACCGCGAATGTGAATGGCTTTAGCGCCCGTTCACGGGCTTCGCGCCTTTTCACGCCTTGTTCTCCGTTCAGTATCGGTATTTTGTGCCCGCGTCAAAGGGTTTACGAGGCGTTAACCTCCCGTGAACGCAAGCGCATCCACACTCGCGCGTTAAATCAGTAACGCGCGAGACTCGTTGCTGTGATTATTTGAATTTTTTTACGGAGGACGGTACGTCAAAATGAGCGTCAGTTGGACGAGCGATCAGGAACTCTTGTTGATCGAATTTATCATGCCGAATCCATTTTATGGGATGCTAAACACAAAGATCATAAAAATAATAATATAACAATAATAATAATATGCTGATGCTGCGTCAGCGCAGTCAGTCAGCACCTTGCCAAGAGGTGTTAGTGCCGTGCCTCGGCAAAAAATGAAGGTGCAAAGGCTCGCGTGTGCACATGCCCCAACTTTGAAACGGCGCCGGGTCTGGGCGTCTCCCGTTAAACGACACCCACATATATGGATGACGGAATACGGAAGAACGCGCAAAGAGCCGCTGCCTGGAGATCGCCAGGGCGCGTCTGGAGCTGGTGCTGGACGCGACAGCATGCGAACCGCCAGCCAAGCGAGAGGTGCTACACGACCACCTATCAGCTCTTCGCATCCATCATCCCCACCAGCTGGCTTAGTGTCGGCAGGGTCTTCGCGGGCCCAGCAATCGGCACCCGCCACTGGTGGAGTACGCCGTATGCGGTGGACAATCGAAATGAATACCAACGCATTGCGGGCGTATTTTAGGGTGAAAGGGGGAGAAGTTGGAGGTTCGGCATATCGGGCTAGGATGCACCGTCTTTTTGCAGAGCTGGAGCCATCTATAACCGTCACAGAGCAAAACCTAGCAGACCGAGTTCGGTATGCCCGACAGTTTCAAGAGGCTCTCAACCAGAAGTCGCTCCCAAGCCTCTTCACTACTGGGATCACTCATTTGGTTCC
>DWHP01001449.1:0-16119 GCA_018247895.1 Parnassius honrathi
TATAAAAAGATTTGCAACTAACATAATAAAATAGATAATTAATTATCGTGTATGTCCGATGTTTTTGTTGCACAGGGTGATTTTGGACATTGTCCTTTAAATCAAATAAGATAATCATGTTATGTATGTAAAACATTTTAAAGATTTTCAGGATTCTTTCATACTTGGAAATAAACTGGAAAAAGATTCTCTGGATCATTATAAACGTCTGTTTATGAGTTGGATCATATCTGCAAAATACGGTCTAATTTAATATCGAAAAAGAATATTTCGTCCAATTTATCTCGTGGTTATCGTTAGTCCACCAATGCATTAAATGTGATTCGAAAATCCAGTTTGAGGAGTAAGAGAGACAGTTTGATTACATTCTGTGAGACATTTCATCTTCCAACTATTGCGTTCACGACGACAATTTAACAGTATTAGAGAATCTCTCATCCCAACTGTTGTGTGGGCGACGTTAGTCAGTTAAAAATGAATCTAGAAATTATTTTATTAAGGACGTATTTGGATACAATATCAGGCACGAGACAAGTAGACACGCACACACAGGGCGAGTAAAATCAAAGAAATATTTGTGTACAGTAATATTATAAGATTTAGACGATTTTCTTAGATGCCTATTCTCAATGGTTTACATGAGTAAGTTACCAGTTCATTATGGTTCACGTCATCATCCCCACTAGCCGACGGGACGTTAAGCCAATAACTGCTAGTTAACCGTTCATCGTTCGCATCCCCAATAGTATACATTGTTCGGGCTGCAAACTGTGCCACTAAGGTCTCTGGCGCTGGAAGTATCGGGTCTGGTACGTCTGCCGGTGGATCGTCACTTGATTTCAACTTCTGGAGCTGAGAAGCCAAAAAGTTCGCATTGGCTATTGCATCTTCATCAGAATTGCGCTCCTGGAATCGAAAATAATCAAATGATAAATCGGCAACTTAGATCTCCTGAATTCAAACATTTTGTAGTCTTTCGAGTTGGGTATATGGTATGCACCGGAACAACTACTGTTATATTTCATTGTGCGTAAATTTCGATTAAGAATTAATTTTGAATTCATTCATTTATTCATTACAGCCCATCACAAGTCCACAGCTAGACACACTTCCCATATTTTGCTTCATAGGTGAGTATGAGAATTTTTTCCATAATTGCCACACTTGGCAGGCGGGTTGCCAAACGCAGTTTTTTTACTAGTTGTCATTATGAAGAAGCAGCAGCCTATTTCCAGTTTAAGTTTCCCTCTGTCGCCTTTTACAGCGTCAACTGAATGATATGGGGATATTTTTGAACCTATAATCGATATATCCTTAAGAAAAATTCAATTATCTAACAAACGAATTTACAAATACGGATGAGAATTGGGTCCAGAGAAATGAGAAATAAGTGCCCGTTAAGATTCTCCATATTTTATAAGGTGGTAACAATTCTCAAATATTTATTTCAATATACCGCTGCGTGCCGCAGCATTGCTCTGTCAGATAATACAGGATGTTTGGAAGATGATTGCAAAGCCTGAAGGCGATGATACCTTTACTTCCACTGAAGCTATAGGGTTAAAATTTGGCACCCACGTTTGGTTTACGAGACAATGCACAATTATTTGAATGCCGGCCTTTTAATGCAATATGGCGGACGTTACAAAATAGCGGAAATACATTTTTACAGCGAAAATGGTGCATTATTTTGGTCCGCAATTTGCTTTTACAACCTTATTCCAAGAGTTGAGGAGATCTGCGTAAATAATACTTCAAAAGAAAGGGCAATAACTAAGCATGTTTTTAAAATGTTTGAACAAGAAAGGCTATTTTAGTTATTTTTTTTACGACGGCCACAACAACAAACACAACATTTCCTTAATTTCTTTTTTTATTTCTTATACTTAAATAGGCGTAGAATGTTTTTCTGATGATGATGATGCCTGTAATTTATTTTGTTTGAGTCACACAGTACATAAATAAAAATAATACCATAAGAACCGTTACTGGACACTTTCAGAAATTAATTGAAAAAAGGTTTTATTGTTAAAAACCTTAGAAATTCGATTTAAAAAAAGAAGTCGATGCTCTCAAACAAAAAAAGCAAAAATAGCACGCTGGGACGTGCTCGTCATGATCCTATGGCTGTACAGCAGCATAGTGAGGCCGATTCTTATCTACGCCTCCACTGTCTGGTGCAACAAGTCCAACCATAAGACGACTGCGACCAGACTAAATAGTCTGCAAAGGACTGCCTGCCTAATGGCACCTGGAGCTACGCGATCATCGCCCGGGGCAGCTATTAATGCACTTCTATGCCTAACGCCCCCTGATCTTTATCTAGACAAGGTGGCGAGGGTTAGTTTGTATAGGATTAACGCCCAGGGTGGTTTGAGCTTGCTTTCCTACTGATTGAGATTCATGCTCAACTCAATTAAGGAAACACTAATCTTATGCATGATCTTAGATATCATGCTTCCGTTATGTACACTTTTAATAAAAAGTATATAGTGGAACTACCCTCCAGAGAAGACTGGCTAATGGCTACGTTCTGTTCCGATCTGATCTGTGAAGTCGGCAGCCTCATATGGTATACCGATGGGTCTAAAATGGGTTAAAAACGGGCCTCGACGTAGGCTTTGGAATTTATGGGGAACGCTCCAAATTCAAACTTAGTATGAATTTGGGTATCTTCTAAGTAGAAATTTTCACCATACTTCAGTGTGCGGAAATCTGCATAAACACAACCATATAATTTATATAAACTCTGATAGTCAAGCAGCACTGCTAGCGCTGAGGTCAAACTTAGTGGAGCTCAAAGCTAGTTGGAGACTGCGTGAACCGTCTTAACACAATGGGATGTAACAACAGGGTCGTTGTTTTAAGATGGGTTCCGGGTAGCGCGGGTATTGCAGGCAACGAAGTTAGGGCTCAAACGTAGGGCTCCAAGAGTACACAATTTGGACCCGAGCCATTTTGTGGAATCACAAAAAGCCTAGCCCGATTGACCCTTGAAACACTTTATCGCAGTAAATCACTTAAGATCTGGTCTGACACACCGGGCTTAAAACATTCTAAAACCTTAATCCGGATCGTAAATCCGCTTCAGAAGCTCTGGGACTAAGTAAAAATTGCGCATTCTGGCAAGGGCCCAAACTGGACACTGTTGTCTTAAAAAGCACATATACACCCTGGGACAAAGCAATTCAAGGATATGCCCGGTTCTGCATATCTGATTGCGGACCCTTAATGCGCAAACGTAACACTCATAGTTCACTGTTGAGACATAGAGCTTAGAAGTGAACTATGAGTGTGGCAACTACGGACCCCCCCCCCCGGGTTCCATAGTTACCACGCTTGGCTGGTTGGTTGGCTAATGCAGTTTTTTTATTGATTTGATTTGTAACAAAATATTTTCTCTTCCACATATGGGAAACCGCCTTTGTTAGTACCTCCCGTATCCCTTAGTCGTATTTTAGGACACATATAAGTTGTTGATTAGATGATAAGTAAATTCAGTCATCACGTAACTTATACTAACTACACTATAAAATATTAAGAAAAAAATACAGTAGTAAAATAATACGAACCCGAAGCATCTGTTCCAAGGTGAATATTGGATGATTCTGCTCACCCTCTGAATACCCGACCATATCTGCTATCTCACTCAGTGTCAGAACACTCTTCCTACCAACTGGACCTTCTCCATCCTCGACTCTTAAAATTCTAATTAAATCAATGTACAGGTTCAAACATTCAACTCTGTCTTCTCCTAGACCGTCTAAAGCCCATTTGAAATACTTTCCGAGAGCTTCTCGCTTTTTCGACACAAATTTTCTAAACTGCTGGAAGCCGTATTCATGTTCTGTTAGCACGAAATAAGCACGCAATACTGCGGATGCAACCGCGCAAGTTTTAGTCATCGACTCTAGACAGGCTGCAGTTGCTTCGAGCAACGAATTTAATGCGTCTTTATTTGGCAATGAATTTGCCAATAAAATATCGGCCGTAGCGTTCGTGGGAGTTAAAGTGACTTCCGCATCACAGAAAGCAGCTAAAGCATGGGCTGCAAATTCCTGCGCGGTGGCCTGCTCGCTTGATGGATTCGATAAACTTAAAACACCACATAGTGCAGCTTGTACGTCGTTCGACTTTGGTCCACCCGTATTCATTGTATGTAATACTGCACACTTAACTGGTGCGTGAGATACTAGACATGCTAAAAAGCCTAGGACTCTAGCGGAACTGGGAGTTGCTGGTTCTGCCGGCTTTAGTTCTCTAATAACAGCACCAACTGCCGCCCGAGCCACTGTAGCTGCTGTATTGGGCGCCAAATCGGCAATTTGTACGCAAACGCGTCGTAGCATATGGACCACTGGTCTATAAGTAGACATACATATTATTTGAATCATATCCGTCAAATCGTTTGTGAGTGCGTGCAAATGAGCCGACCATAGTCTTCTTTCATTTGACGCGTCTTCTAATTCTCTTTCAGTTGGTGCTGTTTTAGTTTGCATAGGCAGTGGTAGGGGTAAAAGCTCAGAGAACACTAAAAGACCAGGAACAAAGGTATAAGGTGCTGTCATAGTATACTGTATCACTTCAGAACACAAAGACGTCCACGGTCCGCGACGTATAGAATCCCCGTCGTTTGCGTCATCGGCTATTGGTTGAGCGTAAGCGAGAAGAGCTCTAACAGCAGATTCTGCAGCTTTCGATGCGGTTCTGAATCCGATAGAGCCTGCTGGATACGCTTTAGCCATTCCGTAAGTCTTCAACAGAATAGGGGCGGCTGTTAAGTCCCTGAATCTTGGGCCGCGACATCGGACTACTCTTGCTAGCATTTCATCTATTAATCTAAGGCAAGGAAGCAATATTTGAGCCAACTGTAGCCCTTTCACTGAAGCGAAGAACGATGTGTGCATACTCGGTTGTTCAAAGTGGGTAGCTAAGCGATCAAGAATTCCAACCAAATGAGCAACCCCATCTAAAGAGAATAGTTGCAAAACATTATATTTGTATTTCAGCTCAACGTATTCTTCCGTAGGCGACTCTGTGACGATGGAAACGTTTTTCTCGTAGTCCGAAATGCAAAAATGACGCAAAATTCTAAGACAAGTCGTCAATTCACCGGGTAAATCAGGTGCGTGTTCTGTACTCGCTTTCAAAATTTCAACACACTCCGCCATGTCATCTCCTGTAAAGAGATTCATTTTTTCAGCTGGCTTCAGATATGGAATAACTTCTTGGAGAACACTGGACACGCTGGGCTCGAATTTGTCGTGTTCTTTGGACACGTTCATCAGTCTCCGTCCGTATTTCTTTAAAAATGGCACATTTGCTGAAAACCTAACAGCCGAGACAATAAGTTCTATAGCATATCCTTTAGCCGGTGATTTCTGCTTAGATGACGAATCGCTTTTATTTCTGTTCTTTAAATCGCTTTCAAACACCTCCATTAAGCACTCGGCGTTATCATCCATTACTATGACATCAGGTACTGCTGTTTTTCCTATGCACCCGAAACCAAGGCAGTACAGCGACTGTAATCTGTCAATCAGTTCATTCTCGTCTGGTTTTCCCGCTTGTAGATCACAAATAGATTGTAAATAGTATAACGCCTTCAATCTATAAGCCATCTCAAGCCCCAAAATCTGAAGATCTGTGTAATTGCTCAAATCATGGGGATAAACAGATTCCTCTGAGTTTTGTTGTCCGTAGGGTTGATTAAGAGTTTTAAATAGAAGTTCACTCATTTTCATATTCTTGTACAAAAAGTTGAGGCCATTTTGTGAGTGAATCAATTCAAAAATCAAATCATGAATTGGACTAGTAATCACCAAGTTATTGCTGGTGGCTGGACACGTAAGTAAATAAAGGCACACTTCGAGGGTGTGGTGAATATTGAAAAACTCCAAAAGTATTTCATTTGAGCATTCCCTGTTGATTTCAAATTGTGCTGAGACTGGTAGGAAACGCTTCGGTTGTGATATATGGAAGCACTGCGAACGATACATATACAATACCTCTTCCAAGCAGTTTATGATGAATTCTGTATCACTCTCTGAAAGCTCGTTATCATCATTTTGATTACTTTCAGCTACCGCTCTATTGAAGCTAAAAACTAAATCATGCAATTTGCTTAACGCCTCGTAAATATTTAGTTTCTTTATTAACGAACTCAATGAAAACTTAATTCTTGCTAGCGGATTGGTCTGCATTATTGCAATTAAAGCTTGGTATCCATTCATTGGTTTTCTCATCGCATCGTTTTCGTTTTTATCGAATTTTGGGAACAATCTTTCCTTCATAAAGTGTTCTATAGATATTTTAGATGACAAACAAGCGTTCAATGATTTTAAAATCATTAATCGTATGCTCAAAGCCATGTATTCTTTGGAATACATTTCCATAAGCAGCATTGGTATGTCTATATCATTGTCCAATAACACCTTCATGACTTGATAATTATAGCTATGGGACATTAGCGCTTCTGCGAGTCGAATACCACACTTCATATGCCTTATCTTGTATGTTGGTTGTTGTTGGGACAAAGCAAAATCAAAATTCAAGCCAATTTTAATAAACGTAATAAGTAAATCACAAATATCAGAAAAATCATCAGTGGCATTCTTTTTGTCACGACTACAAAATATCCGCAAAATAATGTCTGAAGTCTTGCAAACATTTGATAACGATACAAACAACTGTTCACACTGGTGCACCCAGTCTTCCCTAGAAGAATTGTCAATTTCTGCAAATACATTAGTGAGAAATTCACGTTTGTTGACTAATTTAGTTATTTCAGATATTTTAAAAAGATCTGCACTGGAATCACAAAGCTGCTGAAAACTGGCGTCCCTAACGTCTTTACTATTATCTGCCTTGCAGTTTGAAAGCAAATGTACCTGGTTCATATATTCGTACTTTTTCCATTCAGCTTTGAACGGATTGTAATATTTAATAATGTCGTCAACTCCACAATACTCGTTGACTTCATATTCCATTTCCATATACGGCGGTCCTTCTAGATCATCGCATATATCTTCATCTGACAGAATAGGTTCAAACTGTTCAGCATCCATGGACTTATCTTCATCTTGCATGCGATTAGGTGAATCTGCCATTTTGGTCACTGCAGCAGCATTGTCTACAATTTGAACGGTAACCAGACTCGAATGCTGGGGTTCAGTATAAGCATTATCCACTTCCTGAGATGGACTTCTAATAGAACTCTTGTGACGATAGCTTTGATGATAGAAATCGACACGAGGAATTTGTTTACCACTTCTATCGTAATCAATGGCTTCCTCTGATCTGATTGAATTAATTGGACTAGAAGTATCTCCCTCTCTTGGTGATAATGGCCGCCTTGCCCCTTCTCCGGGAGGGGTTCGAGGTCGCTTCCTAGAGTCGTCGCGGCTCGGTGATCTACTACCATAGCTGGAGCCTCTCATGCGGCTGTATGGGGAATGTCTTTTTCTGTCATATGAGGATTGTTTCTCATATGATGGGGCGCGTCGTTCGTAGGACGAACTACGTTTGTCATAAGGCGATAAGCGTTTCTCATAAGATGGCCCGCATTTGTCGTATGGGATTTTACGCTCGTAAGATGGAGGTCTTTTATCATAAGGAGAACGCGGTTCATAAGAACCACCACGAGACCTATCGTAGGAAATATCCCGATGACGACGGTAATCATCTTTTTTATATGATCCTCTATCCCAATCACGATCATTAGATAAGCCCCTCATTCTATCTCTATCGAGACTATGCGATCTTGAACGACTTGATTGCCGGTACTCGCCTTTAACAATATAATCTCTGTCCCTACTCCTTGATCTGGAATGTAAACGTTCAAGTTCGCGACTTCTTTCCCTATGCCGTGACGAATCGCGACTTCTTCCTCGGTCTAAAGAACGTCTGCGACTTCTACCGTCTCTTCTATCCCTTTCTCTATCATGTTCCATAGATCGTGGGCTGGGTCGCATCCTGTCTCCATCTCTTTCACAACTCAAATCCCTACGATCCTTCTCCCAGTCGGCGTCATCCAAATGATGATAAGTCCTTGGATCTTTGGGAGGCTCATTAGTGTAATAATCATTTCTATACATCTGACTATCGTAATTTTCTGGGTAAACGGTGGCACCGTATGTATCTGGATTGCCTGTAGCAACATTCCCAGTATATGATGGTATTGGATTGGATACGTCTTGGTTCCAATCTGCGGGTTGTGGCACGCTTGGCGCTACCGTGGCAACTTCACGGGCGATAGGCTGGCGTTGCACACTTGACGGAGGGTTAGTACCTACTGGTGTTTCAGTTATAACTTGAGTCAAGTTGCCGTAAACCGCCAGGGTGATTGTGGTGTACCATCCTAGAAAAAGAGTACATCACTCGCTATAGTGTGTATTTTTTAAAATGGTAAGTGTCTGAGAAAGTAATCTTAGAAATGTCTATATAATTTCCCATTCAATTTAAGTCAATATATATTTTTAAATTAAATAAACAAATAACTAATATTGACGAAAAAAATTATTATGGCTAAACACACTTTTAATAATATTACGCGGTTTAGGATGTATTATACACTGACCGGCGCAAAAAACAAATATCACTACGATTTCATTAAATAAATAATCTTGAAATTATATATGTGTATTTTTTCGGCCAGGAACAGGGCGCCCAAGACCCTATTTCTTACCCTAGTAATACTACGAAACAGGGCCATTACTGCTGTGGAATCGCCTTGCTGAAGTTGAAATGTGCACGTAAGTGACATGACTCAGCAGACGCCTCAATGAAACTGATATCATGGCCAAAAGACCCGCGCATGGCTCAGAGCTTACCTGGCAGCATCGAGTCACCAAACTTGCATTCGCACATGAATATGTGCATTGGAATCCATTGTTCCAGGAGCCAAGTACTGTTTACAAATGAATTCCGATTTTGCTTACGAGTTTTGTTTACCGAATATTCTTTGCCAAAGAATTATTTAAATAACACTTATTAATAAGACATGATACTAATAAAAATCTAAGACAATAACTTAAAATTCAAAGTAAGTCGTTTTTGTGCTGGTTAGTGTATTAAATATATTATCAAATTCAATTTAATTTAAATATAAATAATAATATAAATATACATACATCTCCATAACATGAGCACATTCTTAATTCACATATCACTAGAGGTTAATTCAAAAAAACGATGAACTAGGTCAGCACACAGTCCACCTAATGTCAATAGCTTGCTATGACCCATAGACAAACATATCTGTGTTCAATGAAGAATTAAGTTGTTATTCCGTGCAAACCAGAGAGGGACTGTGGTTGACCCGACCAGTTCGTGCTGCAATCATTATTAAAACAGCTGCGTGGCTCTACCGCGTAAAAGAAGAAAATAATCGCGTTTTTTGTCGTAGGTGGGTTTTAGTTTTTACCTTTATTCATGCTCATAGAAAATAATTCGTCATGGTTATCTGCCATTAATAGAAAACTATAATATATTAATGGTTCGCTAATCAACTCTGAGGAAACATACAAAACAAGATAGTGTGGTGCATGAACTTATAACAAGTTTATTCAATAACATTTAAAGATTTTCTATCACTTAGTTTATAAAAAGCAATATCTCCCACCTCTAAGAACAAGACCATCTGTCGGTATTCCAGGCTGATCCACAGAGGACCCACACTCCATGTGTATTTGTCCATTTTGACAGTAATCCAGACTTCCCAATGCTTCAAATGTTGAGGCGCCGGGCTTGCTCAGGTCATTTACGAAAAAATCGATATGGAATTTCGTTGGGTTAGTAGCACCAAGTCGCACGCCACCAGGAAAATCTCCTTCAACCCTTGCACCCAAAGGTATAATGCGAATCTCTCTCACATAAACTGATTTTGGGAATTGTACCAAATCCAAATTAAGTTCCTGCAATTAAAAAACCAACACATAAATATATTACATTCTTCTAGTATAGTCTTTAAATTTATTTATACTGTTTATAAAGCTTTTTTGATAGTTTTTTCTAGTAATTGTGTGTGATTGATATTTTCATTAAACTACTTTATTATTAATTAGTAGTCAGTTTAGGTTCTCTATAAAGTGAGCAACTCATTGTCTCAGGCACATATTATATAAAAAAGTACGGATTATTATGTATTTTGTAGACAACTTTACAAGGTAATAACCTAATCTACCTCTGCTTAGCGTGCAATAACTATTAAAATAAAGTTCATTGTATCAAAAACTTTTTACAGCTTTTAAAAATAAACAAGCCCCCTGACCTGTCACCAAATAGTCTAACATCAGATTAAATTAATTAAGACTAATAACTATTGGAATAAATAAAATTGTTTGATTATTCAAAAATTATTACATAATTGTTAATGAGACATGCTTATTTTCCATAAATCTTATTTTGTGATAGTAAAGAATTTAATCAATGTTTGTCTCCGTTTGTTTTGTGAACAGTTCTCGTCTTTATTTTAAATTACGCTTCAAGAAATCTAAAGATTAAATAATTGTTTTACTGCATGTAACGAAATGATATGGTCTGCGGTTTCCACGGTTGTCATCATTAGCACCCAGAATTACTTTTATTAAGTGCTGCACGAGCGTTCATGCAACTCACTTAACCTGATAGCCGACAGTCCTCTGGTAAGGATTCTTTTTAATGTACTATATTTAAACCTTAGAAACTTTATATTGTTAAAATAGATTGTAATAGTGGTGATATGAGGTCCACTATTATCAGACTCCGAGTGGTTTAGTGGCGGAGAAATAAAACTATTTTTCTGATGTGCGGGCGAATCCAGTATGGAGTATTGGTCAGCCCTGCCTATATTTATATGTCCGGCTTCGTCGTTAGTTTACCAATCGTAACAATTTTTATTTACCTAGCCAATTACAATTCTCTCAATTCTGGCCAATAAAGATTAATCAAAATACAAATATTATGTGCGCTTTTTTTTTGCCGGCGTGAGACTCGTGGATAGCTTCTTGTAGCTGCGTTGCTGGACTGGGCTATAAAAGTTGTGCAGGCCGGCGCGCGCGCGTAATCGGCGAGCGGCGGCGGCGTAGGACACAGCTCCGGAACAGCAAGAAGAAGCGAAGCTGATGATTTTTGCGGCTGTTTCTTGTTTTTATATTAGAACGTTAAATATATACGTCAAATTATCTCGCATTGATATGCAGCCCGCAGTATCTCAGTAGCGGGGAGTAATTAGGAAATAAATGTTTTCTTCAGACTTTCGTCTTCTGTGTTATGGTAGCAGCAGGGTATATATTATTTATTGCCGTTTAGGGTTGATTAGCCTGGCTGCTACAAGATAAATATTATCTGTGTACAGCAAAGTAACATGACTCAATTACATTCAGCGCTACCTTTCAATGAAATAATATTGATCAGTCCCTTAGCAACAGTCCCTTGTGCCCAGGACAGGGGATTGTTTCTGCCTCCAGAGGACTGTCTTTATATTATCTATTGTTTAGAGTATGTCGCCAGGGAAGAAATGACTCCATAGGGAAGATATTTTACTACGAAAAAGAGGAACCGAGCGAAGGAGATATGAGCATATTAAAAACAACCAGCAAAAAAGAGAAAATCTTGGAGAGCAAGAAGAAAAGGGCACCAGGAAGCATATTGAAGATATCACTCCACGAGAATACTGGGAAGCAAAGAAGAAGTGAAGGGAGCATTGCATCAAGTATCGTAATAAAAGAAACGTAAATGTGTATGAGGCAAAATACTCCCGATTCTGATGTAGTCTGAAAAGTCAACACCAACAAAAATACTTTATTGAGTAGATGCTAGGATAGCAGAAAGAAGAAAAAAGATGAAGAAATCAGAGTCAACAATAATTAAAGAATAGAAATACTTTAATATTTATCAACTAATGTTTATCAACAATCTATGATGAAACTGTTTTTGCTTACAGGTATTTTTTCTTGGAGTAGCTGCTATTTTCTGCAACTTAATGTTTGGTGTATTTTTAGGGTTTGTATTTGCTTTCTTCTTTAATCGCAATAGGCATTTTCTGTGTAAGAAACGCCTATTGTGAACAAAGAACTTCATAACCTAGGAAAAGTCTAGTCAAAAAGACACTTTTTGGTAAAGAATTAAAAGAGCAATTACAAGAGAATCTTTCAGATATAAAAACGGTAATTTAAAAAAGAAACAGTAAGGCTACAGCTATACTAGCGAGAAATGCCGTTAATTATCGCGTTGATGGACGTTGAATGTAGGTGTGACCACGAATTAACGCGATAATTTGACAACTGCGTTAACAATACCGTTTCCCGTTTGGCGATAACTCGAGTGGCGGTAGATCAAAGGATTAACGCGCGAATTATCGCGTTGAAGCGGCCACACTACGCTTGGTCTCATTGTGCACGACGAGCGCAACAGAGTCGCACGTATGGCAATGATGGAGCAGAAGAACACAAAAGTATTTACGTTTCTTGAAATTTTACAAACAGAGCCATGTTTATGGGATCCGGGACTCAAAAGTTTTAAGAACCTTATATCGCAAAATGAGGCTATGCGACGAATTATGCAATTATAACCCTTTAAAACAACTATCGAATAAATTAAAAAGATGAAGGGAAGCCTAGTGGGTTTTTATAGAAGCCATTTAAACAAATATAAAAATTCTTCAAGGAACATTAACGCCAATTTTAACGCCGTTCAACGGCATTGAAATTGAAACGACGTTGACCGTTCATGTGTAGCCAGTCACTTTATCGCGTTGAATTTAAGGCAATAATTGTTGCGTTTATGGGCAATTGACGTTGGTCGTTAGTGTAGCCGCAACATAAATAATACTCAGGGACAGGGAATTTTGGCCAATACCTTATCTAGCGATAACAAACTTGTGTGTTTATAATAAATATTTCTTAAGAAGGTAGGTCAAACAAATTCTTACTTTTTTATTTATTCTTAGGTCAATAATATATTTTAAGCTTTAGTTGAATCGGGTAATTTGTGTGACTAACTTGAATTTTTTTATAGGAAAATTAATACTATATATATATATATAGAAATATTATATTTGCTGTGGCCCATAAACATCTACATCTATCCTCGATTACAAATCAAAATGCAGATGCGTTGTCACCCATGAGGACTAATATGGAATGCCTCTTTTCCAGTAAAAACTGTCTCCGATTCTCTACAATCACCATACAGCAGCATTAAGCTACTATTTTACGCTGGTATTCCGTGAGTCGGTTCGGAACTTTTGTGATTTTGTGCGTTTAATCCAATATTTAAAGGTGCAAAAAAACTTTTTAAAAAATACCCCTATACACGCGCTCAGGTTGCACAAGCCGTAGCATTGATCGACAAAGGGTTGTCAAAATGTGAAGTAGCCATAGCACTTATAATGTAACATGTTCATCAATGCAGTATACTTTGAGACGATACCAGGAGACTGGCAGCTACACCCGCAGACTAGGTAGCGGAGGTGTAAGATGGAAGACCGGGATGTACGCTTTATCGTCCTAGAAAATTTGGTGAAATCGCTGCCTTAACGGAGTTGAAATTCACCAGCGGCTCAAAATCACGAGGGGTGTTAATGTCAGCAAGCGCACGGTGAGAATACGCATTAAGGACATGGATTTTAAAACCCGAAGACCAGCATGCACTCCAGAGATTCTCAGACAGCACCGAGTAGCAAGACTTTGTTTTGCCCGAGCAAACGCCAACTGGACTCACAAGTTGTGGACTAAAGTTTTGTTTACAGACGAGTGTAGGAGTGCATTACGTGCACAACAAACGCCCAAGAATGAGTATGGAGAAAAAGAAAAGTATGATTTCTACCCAATCACTACACAAACAGTGAGTTTTCACGTGGCTCTATAATGGTGTGGGGAGGAATAAGTTCTGACACTCGTACAGAGTTGGTTATCGTCAACAATCGGCTAATTGCTGCTCGATACGTTGAAGAGATCCTGCAGGATCACGTTTTGCCTTATCGGTGTTCATTAGACACGATAAGTTTCTTGTAATGCACGACAATGCACGCCCACACGTAGCTTATTGCGTGAATGAATACTTTCTAGGGGTTGATATTCAAAAATTGGAGTGGCCAGGTCTTAGCCATACTTAAATCCATAGAGCATATAAGAGCAAATCCCCTCCTAGCCCACCACAAACTCTTGATCAGCTACAAACTGAATTGTTGGTGCAGTTATCTTTTAATAATCAGGAAAAAGTACTGAAAACTTAAGAGACATTTATTGTGCCCACCTATGCAGTATTGAATGAAGAAAAAGTATTTAAAAGCAAGCTGTCGCAAAATTTAATGTTGCGCTAGTTTCCGCGCCGGTTAGTTTATTATTAATTAGTACAGGAAACTAGAACATTTCAACAAATTCTAAATACTTAATTTATTAAAATTGCAGTATATTTCAATAGTTTTTTTCTGAACTTATTACGTGAGTTGGAATAAATATCAAATGTACAGGAATGTTCATTGACCAATTTATTTAATAGTATATATACTCTAATTCGCTTTACCATTGCAATCAAAAGTCCAATGTTGAACATAGGTCTTCCCCATAGGTTGTGGGATAAGTGAGATACTTGCTATAGTTGCCACTCTTGGCAGGCGGGTCGACAACGGCAACTTTTTTAAGTTGTTATGGCGGTTCACATTAGTGCTGTGAATTCACGCACGATTTCACGTCATGAATTCACGGCACAAGTCGTGCCCTCCACATTCACGGGATGCTTACAATCGTTCGTGAAACCCGCCGCGAAACGGACGTAGAAGCTGCTGCTTCAATAAACTTTATTTGCTGTGGCAACATATCACTATTTAAACGTTCAAAACAATAAATTTATTTAGAAAGCCTTGGAAAAAAGAAGATGGTGTATGACTGAAACACATCGTCCGTACGCCTTTGTAGTCGGAAACGAACTGGCACGGGGTCGTTAACGTGGATGAGTACGCGTGAACGCCGCGCGAAGGGGGCGTGAACCCTTTGTCGTGGGACAAAATGCCGACTCTATCGGGAAACAAGCGTGAACGCGCGTGAATCCCCCGAAAACTGTTCACATTTACGTTCACGCCTGTTTACGGAGCTTCACGGCGATAATGTGGAGAAACGCTATTATTAGGAAAACACTGTTGCCCATCTCCTGATATGCTTCCCTCTGTCACCTCTAACAACACCCACGGAATGATATGGGGGTAACAGATATCCTTACACAGTATATCCTCTAACGACAATGACAAATTAATTACTGTATTGACTAGTAATCTTCTAAAATTTATCAATCACAAAAATAAAAGAAAAATATACGGACATAGACACAACCCTTCTTATGTTGTTCTTATAAACTACTATAAAGGGGAATATTTCTAAGAAACAACTCCATGTTACAAAAAAAAACTGTCGAATTTTGGAGAAGAAAACCGAACATAAATAAAGATAATTTCGTCAATTTATCATAGGTATAATTCAGTCCGACCTGTGCTTTAAATTTTCTGTTGCCCAGAAATCCTCTTTATGATATATAATGTATTCAAATATATCCTAGTGTATAAGTTCTGAACCTATAATATACAAAAAGGAAAAAGAATAATCGTTTTTATTTAACGAGCAACAAAAGGCAAAATTGTGCCTATAGTTTTTTTAAGACAATAGTATTTACCAAATACTATTCTACCTAACAATGAAATTAAATTTATTTTGTGCGAGAAAAATAAAGCATTTTATTTTTGCTACATATATATGTTAAACACTGTACTAATTATTTTAAGCATTTTACGAGTTTTCTTTAATAAATGAATAGAGAAATTGCATATTTGTTAATTAAAGTTTACTAAAATTATTAAGAAAAATTAAAAAAAAATAACACTTGAATTGTCATGTAATTTTACAATTAAAAATTATTTTTCAACAATGCAAATTCAAACGCCAGTGACGTTATTACATCGCTTTAGTAACACTATCTCATAGTGAAATGATAAAACACCCATGCCTACATTGTCGAAATTAAAAAAAACTATCATAGCATAATGTAATGAAATGAATGATTTTTATTCAATATAGATTATTGCATAATACTGTTTGTCAATCATGTTTTTATTTACCAATATAATTATATTACATTTTTTTATGAGTT
>DWHP01001450.1:0-16118 GCA_018247895.1 Parnassius honrathi
ATATATATATATATATATATTCTTTTTAAGAAATAAAACCACAAGACTATTAGTCTTAAGTCCACACCTGGATAACCAAGAATTCACCATCAGACGTCATCACAAAGAGCAGAGCATTATTAATAATTCTTGAACAAGTTTCGGCCCTTACCTTCTTTTCTTGGGTTTTTTATCTCTCTTCGCCTTTTTGTCATCATGCAGAGGCTCGGGGGATGGTTGCCTCTTTATTGCTAAAATTAAAAGCACATCCTATAAAAATCAATGGTGGATAACATAATTACTGCTATATATTTTATTGCTATTCTTAATATACTTTTTTTATTAAATTATTAATCAAAAATCAGATAATAACTCTTATGTACTAGGCTCATCTAGTTTGTGGTGTGAACGAATTATTGTATAAGATTTTAACTAAATTTACACCAAGGACATGAATAAGAAACTAATCAGTGCACTTACGAGGCGTAACCGGCTTGTGTAATGCGTTCAGCAAAGGAGGAGGCGGCAACACTGTGGGCGGGTCGTCGTCTACAAGGATCACGTCCTGCGAGTCAGACTCATAGCCACCCCACGCTGGAAAATAATTACAATTAAATAACACATTAATATCCCACGTGGCAGAGCCACGCTGCAGCTATATTATCACTGTATCACGAATGTGTCGGCTCGACCGGAATTTGCTATAAACAGCTAATATAACTCGTTATAAATCTGCTGAAGGTATGCTTCATACGTACCTCCAACAGATTTTAGCGATTGAATGATTTATAGAGGTTTGTAGCACTTGTTTGTGATTTGTTTTTTCAATTTTTGATATTATCCTTGTTCTTTTGTATTTCCAGTCAGTACAGACTTAGTATTTTAGAGAATGGAGTAACCGCTGCTGTGTAAACAAAAGTGTAAAAAAAAAATTAAGATATCATTCAGTACCAAGAGGTAAAGAGAAAAAGTAGTAGAAGAGGATACGAGGATATCAATTTATGAAGGTTTTATTAATTTTTTAACAGTATTAGTAACTGACATTTCATATTATATAATGCTTTTATTACCAGTTGCAAACAGGTGCTTCCTTATCTTATTCAAAAAAATTGCAGCTAAGTTGACAGCCTACTATATTGTTTGGATCGAATGTAGCCGCTTTGAAAATTTATGTTTTTCGTGGGATATCATTTTTTTAGATATCCTTTTATTAATCTAAATAAATGCACAGGCGACAATTATTAAATTTTTCTTACTTTTACACTTTACTGTTATCTTTTTTTTATTTCAGCTAATAAGAATCAAATGTCGACAAAGTTATTTGTTGCGAATAATTTTTTTGTAGCGCTTAGAAGTACCGCACCAATAATATTGTCAATACCAAATATAGATAATTTCTACTTATTAGCTTTTTTTCTTGTATACATCTAATGATTTTCTTAGAACTTAATAACTATAACAGGTTTATTCATGAAATATGGAATTCTTGGTACTGAAAGGGTCCTTAATCAATATGCAAAATATATATAATATATAATAAATAAATGTGCAAATATAATTATTTTTGAGTTATAGGTGTTCAAAAGTAGCATGAAATTGTTCGTGTAAATATACACACTGCTAGTCCGTTGACCTTATCTTTTCAGAACTTGGATGACAGAATACCATGTGTAATGATACTCATGAAAAAACTTACCCGGCCGAGACGGAGGTCTGGGGCTGGGCACCGCCGGGCTCACGACATGCTGCAAATTAATTTATATTCAACACGTATCACTTATATGATGATTGTTAAGTCATCCATCTATCTATTACAGCCTATAAAAGTCTACTGCTGAATATAGTCCTTTCCCATAGACGATTTTACAGGGGGGATTTTGCAATAGTTGCCACCGCAGTTTCTTATTTTGAGTTGTTATCAAGAAGATGCTGCGGGAAATTGTAACAGGAAATTCCAGTGACAGTTTCCCCCAGCGGGATGAAATGTGGTAGTGGATATTCTTACACCGCCACTGTAGTTGATTGTTAAGTACATTATGCTAATAAAAGTAAAATCAAAACTACAGATCCAAACAACACACATAAAGAACAGCTCTGCCCTCTCCAACACATCTGTAGTGTCGCGACATCCACTGCTGGTATGGGCCTCTCATATATATATATGAAGGATTGTAAAAAAGTATAGCTATAAAGGCAGGAGTGCGAGCGAGAAAGGATGTGTTTGAAAGAGATGACGAATTGAGGGGCAATATGGCGGTTAATCATAAAACTAAAAGTGTGCTCTCTGTGTTTTGGGCGGAAAATTAAAGACTTTTCTCATCGCCCCAATACTACATATATCTGTAGGAAAAATTTATGCCATCAAAAACATAACTTGTAAAAAAACCAAGTCTCGCAACTCAGTTCTTCTATCGTAAAAAGTTGTGAGATCTTTGTAATACCAAGGCGGTTAATTCATTCAGTCCCTACTTAAGGGTCCTTCTGTTTAAATTATTACGTAATTAGCTAACCTAACAACATTTTATAGTGCCCATATCAATGTTAAAAATCTTTTATGTTTTAAATATATAGACTGATTTGGCAATCGCACTAAGCAATCTAATTTAATATAATATGTATGACTTGTGGGATGCATTGTGTTTTCATGCAATGGCCAAGTCAATCTATATATTTAAAACATAAAAGATTTTTAACATTTAGGAAACTGGACCGAAATTAAAAAATATTTTAGTTTTTCGTCGATTTATACACTAAACACTAACAGTATTCTAAATTTGAAGTAAGATAGTTTTGATGATCGGTCAGTTAGTGAGTGACAAAATTAAGAAACTTTGACTAGATATGATTCTTAAAATACTGGTTCAAATTGAATGAAATTTGAAATATACCATGTTTACACAATGCCTACTCGGTTACTGAAAATTCAGGTTTCTAGTTTTATCCAGAACGAAGTTATAGTGGGTCGAAAATGGCCTGAATTGCTTCGAGCAAAGTATGATACGGCCGTGCCGCTTTTTTTGCTCGACTTGGCGGGGGCACTGCCGTGCTCACAGATCTTAAAGGGCTCTTGCGCCTTTGACGTTGCTAGCTGTCGCTGGTCTTGCTATTTTACGTCTGGCGTAAGCGAGATAGCCATAACGCTATTTATCGAAAGCCAAGATATTTCTCTGGCACTCAGAGGACTTTTACGACACCCATAGGACGAAATGGGATGATGTATTCTCTTACGCCATTCTCACATAGTGTCTTAATTATGGAATAATTTTCGCGAAACGGTTGCCTGATGACGCATCCTTAAAAAGACCTCTAACTAGCTGTCGACTTTAAAGAAGCCTACAATGATGAAGTACCCATTTGCAAATGCATACTTCAACTGACCTGTCAGTTGAATTATCAGTTATTTAGTCATGATGATATTGGATACTATGTCGCTTGCCCTGGTTTCCAATTCCACATAGCTAATACTTGTGGCCAAACACGAATTGTACGTTTTCAGGTTCAGTTGGCATGCCGTGTAGTGAGAGAGAATCCTACCTCTTATCACATCGTGAGTGTGGGAAGAAACAAGAGAGAGAAAAGATACAAGATAGGCAGCAGATCTTCCTGATAACACTTCAAATAGTTAAAAAAAAACTGTGAGTACCAACCCGCCTGTAAAACGTGGCACCTGTGGCTAATATCTTAATAGAAAATTTGTGGACAAGACCATGTTGAGCGGTAAACTGTCGATAGCTAGATAAACATTTATAGCTGTAATGAATAAATAAATATATGAAAATGAAAAAAAGTCCTGTTGTGTGGTAACTGTTATTGTATCTCTGATATATAATTATACCCAAAGTTATAAGTTTACTGAAAATACTAGATATATATTATACATATCTAGAATTATCAACAATAAATTTAAAAAAAAAGTTTCTTAATTGGCAGTCACAAAGCAGTGTAGGTTGACAATAGGGGATGAAGAATTAAAAAAAAAATTTACAGGTACAAAAAAATGTAGCACCTTTGGATTCTTGTATGCGAATTATTTATATTAAGTCTTTCTTTTACAAAAACACACTAGGATTTTCTCCTGTATCATCGAGGCAGAAATTTCACAAGGATAAACAACCATACCCAGAACATTAATACAAGTACTTTTTCGTGCGGGATTCAAAATAATTGCTAAACAACTGAGCCATGGAGCCGTCGAAGTTAAGTTTCCAGATTTATAACAGCCCAACATTATTTAATTCACATTCGTAATAGAAATTGTCTACATAAAAACAAAAGTTCTAATAAATACCCGTGTTAACGCTGGGGAGGTGAGTGGCGTACCGCCCAACCGTCGCACCTGTCTCTCTGCTGACGACCGGTTTGAACCTGTAGTAAAATATGGTTTTTAGAAAGAAACAAACTAAACCAAAGAATAGCTTAATTCAATTACAAACAACTCATTCATTTATTACAGCCTGTCAAAAGTTCACCACTAAACAGGCCTACCCCATTTTTATGATATGGTAATGGATTTTGCGATAGTTATATTGTTGTTATTATTATTTTCTATTAACATTATTTTGAGCAACTTTATTTTTTAATAATTATAATGAGTAAGTTTGTCACATACCAAAGACCAAGCATGCTGCTAAATAACTGAACACAGTTTAGCAAGGAATGGAACACCAGACAAGTATTGTTAGGGACCACATAGCTTAATAGTCATCAAATCGAATACATCTACTACTATTAACCTTAAGACCAACCTTAAAATTTTATGTATAAATATATACTCTTGCTCTTGTGTCTCTGACTGCATCCAAATGTTCTATTTGGTACCGACTTTTAGAAGCGACGTAAGAGGAACCTAGCCTATATTATCATCACGTGGGTGTCATAAAAGGCGACAGCGCCAAACTGAAACAGCAAATGGCCAGCAGCCCTGATTCTAATAATAAATGTCTGCCGGCATCCGCTTGGTATGTACCCGTTTTTTGTTATCAAAATACAATAGTATTTTTGTAATGAAGTAAAACCTGACCTTTTAGACTACAGGATAGAAAGTTTTGTGGAGATTTTATAATGCCAAACTTTTTCATAGGAAAGTAGTATCTAAATATAAGTTTTAACGGTTTAAAGTGCCGTGGGTGGGTGCGGTCGCACGCAACCGCTCGGGATTTGACGGACGCATGCGACTGCATGGAATTTTTATGGGGATTGAAGGGTTAACATCCATAATCTTCCAAGATGTAACTTTCAATATAAATAAAAACGGAAGATCAATCATATTTTAAAGTTAATGTTACCAGTGTGCGCTGGCGAGGCGACCGCGGGTATGACGAGGTCCCGCCATCTCTTCACCAGTACTTTAGCGCGGCGGGCGAGCGTCGGGTCTGTGGTCTTCCGTCGTAGTTCATTCACATGCTTGCCCAGTCGGGTGGTCTGCAAACACGAGAAAAAACATAAATTTAAGTATTAGATTGTATATCATGATTTTACAATAATTTGGCTTAATGAACAATCATCATCATCATTATCATCAGCCTGTTAAGGTCAACTCATTTTTTAAAAAATGTTGCCATAATAAAGATTTATTGGGCCTCTGAGCTACCATGGCCAACGGCAAGGTTAACCCAAGTAAAGTTTTTGCCGTAAGTTGTGACTGTGATAAATTAAAAATACTTCAAAGGCATATAAAGTCCGCCAGCACGCTTTGGGTTAGCGCGGCAGATATGTCTCTGCCTTAAATACCTATCATAAATGAAAGGAGGCAGGCTTATGCCCAGCTGTAGGATGTTATTTAGCTATTTCCAAAAACTTTAAATTTATATAATACTTAGTGCCCACGACTTTGTTTATGTGGTATTAGTATGTTGATTATGATGAATGATGATTATTTTTAAGTACCGTGAAGACCTATAAAGATAAAACTGGACCAAAATATTCAGTCAGTGAGCCAATCAGACAAACTTCCTTACGTATAAATACACGGACCCACAAACGATCTAACAGACGGACCCATATACAAACCTAAAACCAAATTGCGCAAACTATACCCTTGTGTTTCATATTATAAAATTGTAAATAAACAACAAAAAGCCGCAATAATGCAATCCACAATTTGCTCCCGAATTCATCTCGCCAACAACTGGTTCCATACAACAGATAAGAGATTGCCCTAAAGTTTCATCATCAATTATTAGTAGTACTACGGCATCTGGCACCTTATTGATATTATTATCAAAAATTATTTGAGAAAAAAACTGCAATCTAATGCCTACTCTAACTAATGAAATGAAATTACGTAGGTATCTATATTACGTCCCTACCTTCAAACAACTAAAAAATAAAACTACACTACACCTAGCAAAGTCCTTTAAACTTTAAGTGAAAGGTGTGATCGACCCCAAAATCAGATGGGTTTTCTGTCAAAGAATTCTCTGTAGCAACCCGGAGTATTTCATATTTCACCCCTGTGCCACATAAAGACCGTAAAGCTCTCTGTATTCGTGTCGGATTACCGTCCTATCAGACTGAAATTGAGGGAATGTAAATTGCACACACTCACGAACCATAATCCTGCCCTTCGAAACTAAAGTGTAATATACATTCTTACTGTACTTACTTGTGCCATAGAATACTGTTACTCTCTACCGAAAGTTTTGTTCATAATATCCTATATAATATCCTATATACTAACGGCTAGTCTCCGTTGAGACAGGCCGTCATAACCGACATTTGGCCTAAAGGACTGATGGGTATGTTGAAAATAGAAAATAAAAAAATTTAAGTATTCAGCGCTCACAAAATTAAAGACTTAAATACTCAAATATTGAAATACTTGAAACTTAAATATTACGTATTTAAAATGTAGGAAAATTATTTAACACCTCTTAATTTCAATATAATCTGTATGTAATAGTGAGCTTTCTTAAAACCACTTTTCTTTAGTTTGTGTCATAAAAAGCTGTAGTTGGTATATACAATACACATGTATTATAACATGTTTTGTGCTACCGACTACAACTTAATCTATAGTAAGTAGTAATGAGTCCTACCAGTACTAGACTATATTTGATACCATTATGGTTTTAATTAACATTTTTTTTAAATCCTCCCTTTTCTTGTTATCGCGGATGCAATATATAAGTATTATATAGCCTATATCATTTCCACAATTAAGTCGAATCTACTGACACCTTATATATTAAAAGCTATCAAGGTCTTTGGGCTACAGAGCGTACCAAAGTAATAGACATACATAAACATACGTACATACATACATACACATATGTACATACATACACATACGTACATATATATAATCACACATACTCTCGAAAATCACTACTCTCCTTCTCAGGCAGTCAAGTAAAAACATTTACTAGATTAGAATTCTTGGTTCGCCTCCCGCTGGACGATCCAGCGTTGTTGATTCCGTCGCTGATATGTTACTAATAAGGACCTAAGGATATGAAACTTTTTATTCCATCTTTGTGGTGCCCATCAGAGGCAGATTCCAGCCATGGTTTGGACGCTCTTGTAAAAAGCAGGAGTGCTACCGGGCCTAGGCTGATGCATCAATATCTCACGATGTAAACCCGTGCCGAGCCGTGGTAGCTCAGATGGTTAGCGCTCGCTGTAAATTTCACAATACGCTAGCAAACAGGGTTCGACGCGATACTAGAATCATTTAAGCAACGTTTTTAACCATGAGTTTGTCTACTGTCCCATCTAATAGTAGGTGGTGATGGTGATGCAGCTAAAGATGGTGAAGCGCACTGACTTAGTCCAACAACAGCCTGTTCACTCTTACCTTAAAGACACATAAATTGTTATTGGTTGGAAAGACTACACTAAACTGTTGTACGTAGGTACTATGAACGGCGAAGCAAACTGTTTGATTCAAATGTGTTCGAGTTTCATTCTACCGGTAATAATATGTACCTCCCAGCTAATTCAAATGGAGCTAATGTCGTATCATATTTCGTTATGTTGTTACTCGTGTTTTGGCACATTCGAAATTCGACTATTGGTGTTAAAAATATTACTGTAGTGCAAGATTTTCATTGCCATGGTGTTTTATTGTAAGTTTTACACTAATATTATTTAAAATTCATATTTTAAAGCATTTTCTCTAACGGACAGGTTTATTTAACATGTTTTTCTTTATCGCTAAACCATTGGTAAAACATTAAAATTGTAATTAACAATGTTATTGTCGCCGGTGAGGTTCAACCCCACAAACAACACTTTTTTGTTAAACCCCAACAAATTAAATTGTTAATTGAAAAGTGCGGTGTACATAAATGCCGTATGCAAAATTTTAGTGCTGGTTTATTACTTCACCCAAATTATATAAATTTAAATCTCTAGAACATGCGATTTATGTATTGAAAACTGGACTATAATTACATTTCCCTGATGTTTTAGAACATCAGTTGTTGTAGTTCATTGTAATTGCAGAATATAAATTTTCAGGCGCTAATGATATATCTTCTTAATTTATACAAATTACGTGTCACGTTGTTTGTCCGCAATAGACTCCTAAACTACTTAAATGATTTTAATCAAATTTACACACCGTGTGCAGTTTGATTAAACTTGAGAGATAGAATAGTTTTGTTTGCTCACGAATGACCCTCAATTTTTTTTGCAAAGGATTTTTAATAGGACATGACAAAGGGACGAAATTGGCAAAAAAGGTCTGCCTGGCAAGCTAGTATAGTATATATAAATAGGAATTTATGGAGCCGAAGTAAAATTCCGTTAGGCTTGGATAAAATAATTAAATAATGATCAGTAAGGTTAAGTTCTCTTATATTTTATGTATAATAGACTTTTTTAAAGGTCGATATTTACACTCTATATCTTGACCCTTTATTGTTTTGGTAAAATTTATGTAACTATTTGTAATAATTATCTTATATTTTATTTATAATAGTCTTGACTACTAGCTATGGATAAAAATAAAATAAAATTGTTAAATTGTAGATGTAGGGTTGCTCACGTATTGTGTAATTTAAAGCAAGTATTTAGCAAGCATTTGTAGAAGAAAGTCTATTTATGATGATAAAACTTTACGAATAGAAACGAGCAGTGCCAGGAGTGATCTCAGCGTTATTTTTATCAAAAAAATATGGACTTTTTGAAGAAAGAGAAAAATTAATACAGTAAATGGTTATTGATGATTTTTTAATTAAACTAATTGATACTACAATAATAGATCCCACAGCCAGTTAAAGCCGGAGCGGGTCGCTATTCCTAGTAATAAGTAAAGAAATGCAGATTGTTTCCAATCCCGTCCCTAGTGGTTCCAGTCAAAGGCAATAAATAGTGTATCGATTCCCTACGCAGCACGAGTCATAGAGACACGCGACACAGCCTCTGAGAATCTTGGATAATTCTTTTCTTATATAAACATGTTACTAACAAGGATAGAAGATGAAAACGACAAGTCATGGCATTACGTATTCCAATAGCTAATTCTAAATTTTATTTTACATCGCCACAGCAATCTATTAAAATTCCACTGCTACTGGCCTTTTAGAAAAAAGCCTACTCTTTTAAAAGGCCGGTAACGCGACTGCAATTCCCCTGCTGTTGCAGTTGTTCATGGGCGGTGGTAGCTACTTGCCATCAGGTAAGCCGTATGCTCGTTTACCCCTCCCGTATGAAAAGAGAACATTGACCTTCCCCATAGGTCATAGGAAGGATATTTGCCATAGTTGCCACGCTTGATAGATGAATTGGCGACCGCATTTTGTTTAGTTGTTATAAGGAAGGCGCTGCTGCCTATCTCCCGCTTTGTTTACTTTGCTGCCTTATACGACACCCTCGGAATAACACGAGGAAGTGGATAATCTTACACGGCTAGCCCATAATAACTCAATGTCTCTCAACTTAAAATCTTTTGATGTGCAAACTTCTTTAGAATCGCTGTGATTTGACATTCGATGATGATTTGCACGCGGCACTTAAAACAGACAAAAATACATTTAAAATGATTAGCATGCGAGAGGATGAGATATAAAACAGTATACAGTGTTTCGTTTCCTATTAACTGGTTTCTCTTCTACCGCGTGTACACTGAAATGTTTTTAGAATAATCTGCAAATATGATTTTTATTTTTCTATTGTACTTGTTTTAGTATCTTAAAATTAACTGTGAGAAGGGAAATAAAATAAATATGAGTAATTCGACAGCAGTAAAGTAATTCTTCGTAAGTTTTACTTTCTCTAATTTTTTGAAGAAAACGTAAACATGAGTTTATCATCTTACGTGGTGGCAGTTTACATACATAAATTTTACAAGCATTTATTATTTTTAGACCATAATTTGTCGCTATCGTACACAAACATGACAATTTATACTTCATTAAAAAGTTTATCTCCCTGAAATCAAGCGCAGGCATACATTTCCGCCATGCCGTAGAAAGAGGGGGGGTTATTCCTCTCCTACGCCGCGCCGGATGTCTACTCTCCATCCGTCTTATGAATTTTCGATCAGGTCACGTGTCCTGACACGAGTTTTTTTTACCCATTACAAAACAGTGTACAACGCCGCTAAAGAATTTTTCACTTCAAAAAAAATTTAAAATTAAACACGATAATATCCGTAAAAGTAGTTTTAATCAATATACGTGTATATCATTATTTGGCTCTTTTATAACATTTATTTATAATATTAATATAGAGCCGTATTAGATTGTGGATAATTGCCTTAAAATGTCTTCCTACACGAGTTAACTGAGCTCGATCCCCGACGCAACTAATGGAATTGTTAATTACAATTATATGAGCTGATTTATCACGTTCTTGGCTGTGTGAGCAAAAACGTGAGCATATTTTTCAAATATATGAGTACAACAACAAATTTTGATAATAATAGTATAATGTCCTCCAGACACACTAACTGAGTGTCAGTGGCGGTGTATGAGTATCCACTTCCCCATATCGTTGCTTGTGTGTCGCAAAAAGCGACAGAAGGAAGCTGACATTGGAGATGGACAGCAATAAATAATATTAAAATACAATACAATATCCAACACAATAAAACACAATATCGCCGTTTACTGTAGTAAATTGGTATCTTTTTACTGTGTAATACTATTAAGCTACGTTAAAATTCCTAGTAGGCCCAAAAACGATTGTCTCATTTGTTAGACACATAAAAATATGAAGCATACTTTTTTTCGACTCGTCTCTCGGCGATACACTTTCTCAAAGGATCAGAAATCGGAAGTGGGAATATCTTACTGTCTAATAATACGAAAAAGATACAGCCAAGTCTGGCAACTTTACCAATGGAAGTTAACTTTGCCATCAGGGGTGTACTGGTAAAAATTACGTTTAACTCGGAAAACATAACGTTTTTCGAGATATGTCGTGTTTTGGATGAAAATTCAATAACAAATTGACAGCATTGTGTTCGATACAGCAACTTGAGAGTTAATTATGAAATTTTATTTTAACACGGAATTGTGCTGGCGAATAACCTCTTTGTTCAGTGCTCCAGAACTTTTGTTGATTTTGTTTGGAATACTAAATGTAGGTATCTATATTTTTATAGTAACGTAATATTAATGATTAGGAATGAAATATATTGTTTTAACATGTTGGTCTTAACATTTATTTATAAAACTGACTTGGTAAATTCACCATACTAGCGATGCCACGATGTGACGGTTATTTTGCCATGTTTTGCTACAACCAAGGGTTGTCACTTTCAAACTATATTTTAATCGGTTACGACGATTTCAAGAAAGGTTTATGTGCTGGAAATTCTATGTATGTATGTTTGTATCGATGTTTCTTCGTAGCAGCCCATCAGACTGAATTTACCGAATGAGTTGTCAATCGATTCATCTTTATCAAAAGTGAAGAAAAATGAAAAAGAAATCTATATTATTTTTTGTACGTCGTCCGGCATTACTAATATTATTACTACTCAGTATTTTTCATAATTTCAACTTAATGCATTGATATTAATTTACACCCAAAAACAGTGTAACTTTTATAGATTATGAATGTCTTGCTATTATGGGAAATCAATATTTAGATTGATTGCAATATTTATTTTTTATCTGTGTTTTATCTACACTATAATTGATTTAGGCTTATATTGACAAGATTTAATTAAAAACCAATAATTAAAGTGGGTAATCGAGGATTTTTGACCACCCTGAGACATATTTTTAAGCATGTATGGGAGGGCAACTTTGCCACAAGCGTAAAAATTGTTATTTGCAACACAATTAGAGAAACAAATCCTAACACTGAGTTTTGTGTATTATATTATTAGGTAAAGTTACCTTCCACGCAACATCTATTATTTTCGTAGCAAATATTTTTATTTTCATTACAAACCTTGATGGTAAAGTTGCCACTTTGTCACCCAAGTTTGCCATTTCCTATTTTTGATTATTTTGTCTATTGAATGTTAGTATTTGTTTAAATCAATAATAAATACGTAATCTATGAAGAACAAAGTGTCACATTTAACATAGTTTCACAATGTACTGAAAAACAATATTAACAGTAAATTGACGCATCAGTTCCAATAATGAACGCGAGCACAAAGCTGCTTCAAAACGTTATTTTGCGATGGCTTTGTATTTTGTCGACGTCAATCTGTTTAATTGATTGCAATTCTGGCTTCAGATACGTACTCGTAGTACTATTATTTATTCTGCTTCAGCTAGCAATATCTTGTTTTACGAACGGTCAATTTGTGTTATTGCTAAAGTTTCTTTACAATAGTGTCATAATTTTATTTTTTGTTATAGGTGGTCGGATTTCCCTTTTGCTGAAGGGTCCGCATGCGTAGATAAAACCATTATACCTATTTATAATATGTAAAATGACTAATATATCAAATATAATGCCCGCATTGCTGTGCTCTGGTCTGAAGGGCATAAAGAGCTAGTATTATAATGTAATACTTTCTTTAGTTCTCAGAGGTGACAACGCATTTTGAGGCTTCTTTGTTTGTAGTTGCATCTCTTAAGGGACGGTCTACGTTCAGTAATGAACTTGTGACAAGCTCTCATGATGATCGGGGGTGTAATGGTAAAATAATCGGAGTCCTGAAGTTCAGAAGAGAAACTGTGAACCTCGTTCTCTAAATATCGTAAGAGTCGATTGGGAGAAACGCCAGGATATAGTGTCACCAACGAATCTTAATGACAGGAGACTGCGATTAACTTGGTTGATGCCTGGTGGTTAAGGTAAGTCTGATGATATCCCGGCGAAATGTAGTCCAAACAAATATATTACTATTATTTTACCCTAGATAATGACCTTAGAGTGAGTATGATATATTTTCTTCTATCATGCTCAATTTTTCGTAAATGAATTATTTTGATTTATGAAAAATGATTAATGTATCGCTGTTATTGGATATCCAGCAAACAAATTAAACGAACGTAAAATATAAAAGAAAAACATACAGACAGGTAAAATTCTACTTACATTGTTTTCTTGTCCAGTTTTGAAGGAGGAAACAGGATATATGAATATATCGTGATATAATAATGATTTTGTCAGTTTTTTACAGAAGAGGGGGAAACGAGCATGCGGCTCATCTGATTGAAAGTGACTACCGCCGCTAAAGAAAAACTGCAACACCAGGGGAATTGTAGATGTAATCAATCCTAGTTCAAGTTGTGTCTCTTTATTGTCTTGATCGATTGTAAGACCCAGCGTGACAGCAAAATATCGTTAAAAACCTATTCTTCAAATATTTTGAAGCCCAGATATCCTCCGGGTTGATGAAGAAAAACGGAGAAAGAGAAAGTGAAAAAGATAGGGAAAATATAGAAACAATGTTGATTAACTTTTTATGATATGGAAACGAACAATTTGGTTCCCGTTTACGACTAAAGCGGTCAAGATAAAGAAAATTGCGACTTCCAACCGAAGCCGTATTTACTGGAACTACACAACAGACATAAAATGCTCTGTGCCGGGCATTTGACAGCTCGATCGCCTGTTTTGGATCGGACTCAAATTTTTCGCGCGTCCTTAAAAAAGTACTGCTGGAGTCTCACAAATGGTTCTTATCAAAATCTGTATAAAGTTTTTGTGTGAACTAAAAGTCATTCTTTTATACGATTGTAAGACTTAAACAAAATATTATATACATTTATTATACTGTGCTGATTATTACAGCGGACTTAGCCCTTATGTGCTAATTTATCACATTTACTTCTTTACAATGCCTTTCATACGAGTCGTCGATATCCTATGAAGAAAGATTCATTTGATGGGTGTTTCTCACTCGACGAGAAATGTTTAAGATTCTTAAAATTGCATAGGTATACAATGCCAGGACAGGTGTGAAACCTGAATAAAACTGATTTGGATTTTATGTAATTTATTTATTTTCACATGTAAGTAAATTTATACTTACGTACTACATAATGGGGGGGGGGATAAGTCACTCGCATACGTAGAGTTTGACTACTTAATCCTCGGCCACCCTACGCGTATCCCCGGGTGGTGCAAAACGAGCGACAAAGACGAAAGAAAAGACTTGGCTTCTCGCCGGTAGCGTGGTAGCGGCGTTAAATGTACCAGCCCCTAGTTTCTCACCATGAGCCAAAAAAGAAAAGAAATGGCCCAGAGTTCCTGGCGCTCCTTTAATGGGGCAGGGTGCGAAGTATCTCTGGGAGAAAATCCGGTGACGAGGTTTGCCACCCGTCTCGTTCAATTTCCGGAGGGGCCAAAAGTGGATTATGGAAGCCCGTCTAGCTACGCTGAACGTATGTGGAGCAATGAATTATAAGATGGATGAAGTACGCGATATGATTTATGATAGAGGAATGAATGTGTTATGAGTAAATGAGACGAAACGGAAGAAAAAAGGATGTCACTACACATGACATGTATACTGCGTACTGGTTTAGTGTAGGCGAGAGAAAGCGGGCATGCCATGGATTCACATATACATAAACACTCACGCCTGTCACCCAGAGGGGTAGGCAGAGACTACATACTTCCATTTGGCACGATCATGACACACCTCTCTCGCCTCCTTCACATCCATATACCTACGCATACATGCTCGTCGCTAAGGGAACTCCGAATTTGGCCCGTTTTCAATAAATCGCCAATTTAGTCGATAAATTTTCGCCTAGGACGTCCATTTCCGACTCTGCGATTCACTTCTGCAACATAAATTTTCTTTGTCACTCTTTCCTCATTCATTCTTTCCACATGATCAAACCACCGAAGCATTCCTTTCTTAATCCTAGTCACAACATCATCTTGCAAACCACACTCTTCTTCTTCTCTTCTACCCTAAAATTCTCTTCTTCCCTAAATTAACTTTCAATAAAAACTTAATAATGTGCACTGCAAGTTTCCTGTGAATAAATAAGTAAATAAATAAATAAGCGTTCACTTACACGTAGTCGCGTCACGGCGTATTATGGATGTAGCACAAATAGGTAATGAGGTACGTAAGCACAACAATGTGACTATTCAATGGATTAAGGGACACAGTGAATCCAGAGCCAACGATGCAGCAGGCGAACTGGCCAGAAGGGGATCGGTTCTGGCCACTATAGTGCCAGAACCGATAATACCAATCCCCTTTACGTTACGTTACGTTCATTCACTGGTAAGTAGAAACTTCAATTATCTACACACTCAGCTTTGGAAAAATCTAGTGGTCTGTAGACAAGCTAGGGAGGCCCTGCCTGAAATAAACAGTCGTCTAACCAAGGTTCAAATGAGACACGGCTCTTTTAACAAACATTTATTTACCATAAGTGTTACAGATAGCCTCCTGTGCAGGGCATGCATGGGGGAGGAAAAAACGGCGGCTCAGGTGTTGCTGACATGTCCGGAGGTCGCTGCGTATAGGGCTAAACATCTCGGCACGCAGGTATCGCTCCCCGAAGTTGCTTGATGTTGCATCAAAGGACTGTTGAACTTCTTCGGGAAGATTTCATGGCTCGAATAACCACATTATTCCTGCCCACACGCAAAATACGCGCTAAGGCGTGGAGTTGGAGCCGGGCGATCCCAACATTGCTGCGGATTCTATCGCTGATGTGGTACTTCAGTGTATGGAAGTTTTTATTCCTTCCTCTGTGGTGCCCATTGGAGGCAAATCTCAGCCATGGTTTGGTCGCTCCTGTAAAATAGCATCA
>DWHP01001451.1:0-16117 GCA_018247895.1 Parnassius honrathi
ATTCTTAACGTTTGTTTGTTCAATACATTTTTTAATTGGTAAAACTTACTTAGCACTAATCTTAGCCTATTGCAAATATAATTTACGTGTATTCTCCAGTTAAAATTCTTATCTATTGTTAGACCTAAATATTTAAATTTATCTACATATTCCAATCTCTTACAGTTACTATTAAATTTATTTCTATGCATACATTCGTATGTATGTCCTATCACTGTTAGATAATCATTTTTTACAGATTTAGCATTTCGATTATATGGCGAGTGTATATGCATACATTTACTTTTTGCAAGATTTAATATAATGCCATTGTCGTGTGCCCATTTGCTAATGTTTTCAAAATCCACTTGTATACACTTTTGTACCTCAACTATGTCCTTAGAGGCATAGACAAGACACATATCATCAGCGTACATGAACACCTTGCAATTATGTACGACATGTGACACACTGTGCACATGTATTGTATATCCTACGGGACCGTACACCGATCCAGTAGGCACACCCAAATCGACATCCGCCTTTTTCCCAACTACTTTGGACATAATACTAGGATAGATTGTATGATATATCTACGTTAGTACTCTTGTTAGTTTGTGGACATATCAGTAATTGCATAGCTTCGGTGGCTTTGAAAAAAGTCGTTTGGGTTTGTTTGAGCGAAACAAAAATATATTTACATACAATACATGAACAAAAGTAAAGCACAAAGTACAAAATTAAAAAAAACCAAATTATTTACATTCTAAATTGAATCGTCTCTCCTTCTTAAGAAAATATTTAATTACGTCCGCGTAAAATGTTGTTGAACGTTTTAATTGTACGAATAACTGTTTTTAATTGCGACAATTGATAAGTCTGAAAGACACTCTTGACCTTGTGTATTTTCTCAACAAAATTTAAATATTTTACCTTTTACTCTCCGATTTGCATTTTAACACACTTCAATCCTTCATAAGGAACACTATTATCCTCCATTTTCACTAATAAAGTCGCACAAATTGATAGTTTGCTGAGTTTTCTTTCGTATTTTCAAAACAAAACATCATACCATCAGCCGTCATGGTTTGTTTCGATAATTATAATAAACTTTACGAACAGCTAATCTTGTTCGTGTCTAAGCTAAAATTCAAATTGTGTTTGATAATTTAACGGAATGAATTGGGAATCCGTAACGAGAATGTTGTACTAATAATTTAATTCAAAATTAACTTTTAAAATTTTTTTTTTCGTTTGTACGTGAAATTATTTATTACTTTGTTTTGGAATTAGATATCTACACACTGTTCGCTTCGCACTTTTTTCTATTTAACTAAGTTTCTTTGCTTTTAATAATGTTTAAGTAATTAATTTGGTCGCTCAGCGAGCTATGGACAGGACTAAGTTTGGAGTTTATCTACGTGATAAACCTAGAAATCAGGATATCCACAGTAGAACCAGAGTAACTGACATAGCCCAACCGACTAACAATCTGAAGTGGTAAAAAGGCCGGCCATATAGCTCAAACAACCGATAACCGATGGGGAAGAAAAGTTCTCGATTAGCAGCCTCGTAACAATAGGCGAAGTGTAGGCCGGCTCCCACTAGATGGAGTGACAAGCTGGTAAGACATGCAGGAAGTAGATGGATACGGGTGGCTCAGGACCGTGCTTTGTGGCATTCCTTGGAAGAGGCCTATGTTTGTCCAGCACTGGGCTTTGAAGGCCGGTAATGAGGATGATGATGATGAATTATTATTTTTTTAGTTTATGGATGTTTGTCGATGCTGGAACATGCATACTCAGATGGACAAAATAGTTTAAGGTACGGGTACAGGATATGATGTTTCCGATCCCCAATTATCCTTTTGACAGCCTATTGAGAAATTAAAAAAACCTAGTTCTACAGAGAATCGCACGTAAGGTTATGGAAATTATAAATTGAAGAGAAGATGAAGTTGGTGGACCATCTACTTACGTACTACTGTCTGATTAGCTCTTCGAATATCTATAATTAAATTTAGTAAAAGATTCTTCACAGTCTGAGAACTTTTACAACTGGTCTGTAGAATGTCGTTATCACTCTCATAACGTTGCAGTAACTTTTCACCTTTCCTCGTAGCTGTCTGTTTAATAGTAGCGTTTAAAGTTTATACAAAAAGAGTTAAAATATAGGTAATTCTTGTACATATGCTGTTGATATGTATAGCGTAATAATTACATTTGGACTCGGAGTAATTAAAAACAGCTGTTATAAATAGTGTCAAAGGAATCCCGCAAGGACAATTTCTAAAAGTATAACACGTTTTAATTACACCTTAATAAATTCCAGCGTTTGAAACGACATTAACTTAGTGGTTAAGGTACGGGTAAGGTACGGGAGGTACTGTCGTAAACAGGTGTAGTTTAAGCATTAAGGAATAGTAGTAGTTGTTTTAATTGTATTTTTGGTATTCTGTTAAATTAAAAAAAAAACGCTCATAATACGTGTCTATTTATTTATCTCTAGCGTTTGCACGAACTAAAAAAAATATCATTAAGTATAGTGTTTTCCTGTTTATGCCGGTAGTTGTTGGGAGCCGTACGTTCGAAGTTGTTGATGAGTATGTTTACCTCGAACAAATTCTTCGACTAGATTCTTCAGGTTCAACTTCTACCGAGAAGTCAATTGACGTATTCAACAAAGTTCAGCAGCATTTGGGCAATTAAAACACATGCTCTCGTCATGTAAGCCTCGATAATTGTACAGCCAGTGCGTGATTGCATTGGTGACATATAAATCTGGGATGTGTTGTCCTTCCCTGCTGGCCGCATGCCGTGTGATAAAGCTCGAGTTCTTCGTGGTAGTTGGGAGTTCTCGAAGTTCTCTGCCTGATAGACTTCGTAATGACGATATCCGCAGTAGAAGCAGAGTAATCGACAGCCCATCGGATTAGTAAGCTGAAGTGGCTTTGTGCCGGCCATATACATAGCTCGAAGAACCGACATCCGATTAGGACAAAAGATCCTTTAAGTGGCAGACTTGTTCCAGTAAGTGAAGTGTAGGACGGCCCTCACTAGAGAGAATGACAATTTGAATGCAATAAGTTAATGGATGTAGGTGACTCAAGACCGTGCTTCGTGGCATTCCGTGGGGGAGGCCTATGTCCGGCATTGCACTTGTGAGGGGCTGTAATAAAAATGTTGATATCGTTTTATTTTTTACTACATAAGAAGATTCATCATTCCAGTATTAGCGCTACTGCGCCATAATCATAAGCATTTTCAGGTAACGTAACCTACGCGCAGGTAATAAATATTGAAAACAGACGAAAATATGAATCTTATGACGTAATTTATCATAAAAACGCTACATTCCATAGAGCATAACGTAAGAAACTTAATTACAGGAGATAACAAAAGGAAAAAACTTAATTCCGTTGTAGGAAGGATTAGGAGAACGCAGAAATATGCCGGTAGTTAAAAGCACATAGTGATAGCAGGAGCTTGCAACAACTACAATAGCCTCCGAAGCTGCAGCTCACACGTGTTAAAGGAAGTGGAGGTCACTCCATCTTAGAAGAATGAGCCCGTGGCAAATGTGAAAGTGGGAAGTGCCCTGAAATTGAAGAGATACGTAAAAGGGATGATTTAATCGTAAACGGGAATACTTTAATCAACAATCAATATATTACTCTATAATGTACACATGTACATATATATGTAGTACTCACGTAAAAAACAACAAAATGAAATATAAAGAAGGTAGAATAAGTGGTCTTATCGCTTATATTCTGAGTAGTTTCTTCCACACCACCTGATAAAGCCAAGAAATATGTCCCTTGGATTTAGTCACCCTCAAACCAAGACTTTGTTTAACAAAGATTTGACTTCAGACACAAGCTTGCACCGGCACTTGTAGACATGATTCTGAGAAATATTAGCTATCGTTTGCATAAGATAGAGGATATTAGTATGCTACATATCATTAAAATTAACAAAAGTCAGTGAAGGCAATACCTATATTTGTAGGAGTTTGAGAATACACCGTCGACTACGACCTTGATGTTCCGATCAGCGCAAAAAAAGCTGACACAATTGTGTTATTTCCCCGAAAGCCAATAAGGAAAGATTAGAAAAAAATAGAAGTGAATATGCCAAACCCGATTAAGGGTTTTCACTTTGTCAAAACCTCACCTTGGACTGCTTCTGCCCAACGATGAGTCAGGTAACCTAGAAGATCATCAGCTGAGCGACCTTAAAGGGAACATCCCTGACTGTTATTTATTGTTGACAAGGTTATGCTAATTTCCAAATGTAACGATGAAAGGAAAAAAAGATAGAAAATCTAGTGCACACCTCTATTTTTAATAGAAATAATGGAAATAATTAAGTATCTTTGTTTCTGTGCCTATAAATAACTTTAAATTATTCCCAAAGTTTTGTAGAAAATTATTTTAGCAAAGCCTAATAATAAATATAATAAAATGAAGCTGTTAAATATAAATTCCACTTACTTTTTACAGAATCTCGAAGTTAGGAAGAGTGCTGACTACTACCGTGGATGCTATCACACCATATTAAAGTCATTTTTCATATAGTGCTACTTGCCACTCACAATCAAAAAAATTCCTACGCAATATAAAAAAATTGGTTGACCCTGCAGGCCATCCCTGGAACTTCTCGCTAATTTCAAACGCAAAGCGCTCCAAATTTCAACAAATTATGTTGCAAAATCTCGAAGTTAAAAAAAGTTTTTTTCAAATTCTTTCTCCTTCGATATCTCACGAACGAAGGAACCGATTTATATTATCCATACACGGCATTCGACGTCATTTTTTGATTATTCCAAAGAAACGGTTTTCCAAAAATTTTTTTTGAGATTTCTGAAAAGCTACTCGTCCAAATAAGTTCATATTATCGCCAAATCTATTCCACATTGAGATCTTTAGAACGCCGCAAACCCCATCTCAATCGATCAAGACGTTCAAAAGTTATTATAGATTTACATACTTACACACACACACAAATACATACATACATCCGTACGGACGTCCACGTGACATTAGTCAGAATAGCTTCCTGAGATCTCAAAACGTTGAAATCTGATGTCGAATTTCGAAAATCGGTGTGAAACCAATAATTTCCTTATTTTGAAAATTTTCAATTTTCTTAGCGGAAAGTTAAAAATAGTTTGTACGATGTACCCAGTAAACGATGTATCCTGACGCCGTAGTCAAGATGGCACCGGTATTTTCCCAAAAAAAAATATTTTCTGCGTATTCGCGAAACGCATTACGCTTAATTAAAAAAAAAATCTGTGTACTCACGTCTTCGTTACAAAAACACAGAAAATAATTTTGCGCTCGGTATATTTTCCGTGTATGACATTATACAGTGTAATATAAATTTATGAACAAAAAAATCGTTTGTGTTTTTAGTATTTTAATATAGGAGGGGAGTGCGTGTTGCATTCGAAAGGTATCCACTAAGTTATAGATGCGTAGAAAAAAATATATGTGTGATGCCGTTAACGCTGATAAAATATAGTGAACATACGCATTTGACTTCTCCATACAAAACGTTTTAATTAAATGTATGGTTGAATTTCGGCCAGACGCGAGGGTTTTTAAATTTATACCGTATCGATGCTTCGAATTTCTTTCTTTTTAATAGTTTTTTATCATGATTTATATTTAAATAACAATAATAGACTCTTTCTCATGGTCAATAATTCCTTAAGCGACCAATTGTAGCTTGTTTCATTGAAGGTCAGATATTCTTAAGATTAATCTATTGTGTTTAATCAATGTACGACGAAGTCATTACACTACTATAAAAATGACGTCATTATTGGCCCGCCTCCAAAATTGTGACCTTGGTACGACTAGCAATTCACGCGTGCTTTTACTCACGTTTCCATAGTTTATGAAAACAATTTACATTCAAATACCGTTATATTATTGAACTTGATAGACATTGCAATAGAGGCACTAACTACTGTTCTCCATTTTGAACTTTATGTGCATGCAATAACGGAGTTGATAGAACTCTCTTTCGTATGTATAATATATTTACTGTTGGCAGTTGTTTAAGACGGGCGTTGTCATTGAAATTTCGCTTGGATGATGTGTGCTTTATGCGTGTACTTACTGCTGGAAACTTAGCTGGAAAATTAACAATTACGTGTCAAATTTTACACCTTTTCTTATGCATGGTTAATTTAACTGTACGATCGCTTTGTAGCTTTGCACTTTCACGTATTTAAAGGTCAACTTTAGCTTCAAAATTGCAAAAGTAAAAAAGAATAAACGAATGAAACGAAACGGGGAAAAAAGTCCCGCTGAGTTTCTTGCTGGTTATTCCTAGAACGGAGTTGCTTCCGAACCAATGGTAAAAAATTAAAAAATGGCTTTCAATTAGAATATCGTGTATATACTTAATATTGAATAAAAATTATTCAACTCTTTTCTGAATATTACGTACGAAAGTCGTTATGATGTTCTTCATGGTGTTAGCCAGTTAAAAAACGCCATGCCATCATTTACGGGACGGAATTGACTGAAGGATTATTTTACTCCGTCTCGTGATATATTTGTAGAATCACGTTATAGCGTATTATTAGCGTGAAATACCAACATAAAACTGCTACGTATCGTGTAGGATGTGTCGACAACCGTGAGAATCGTTTTACTGCTAAGAAGGCATTCCGTCTTAGTCCACAGGGGATGACAACGTAAGTATTAGCATTTTGGAGGATAAATGAAAGTGTCTATGGACCATTCCAATTACTTACCATCAGGTGAAATACGTGCTCGTTCATCGACCCATACCTATACTTATACTATATACTATTCATTAACCCATACTTCTATAAACATAATAATAAAGTAGGTACAGCGGATGCTGAAGTATAATATTATATCACAAGAGACGCTCTTATTTTAAGAATTATAGTATTTGTATCCTTAAAATATGTAATAAATAATTAAAATAATAAATAATGTGATGAGAGATCACTCCCTAATATAAATCATCCTTGTCTTTTACATTCTTGCTTCACCAGCCTGTAACTAGTATAAGAAGGAACCACCAATTATTAGTTACTTTAGTACGCATATTTCTGCGAATTCACTTAGTTCCTTATAAGCCTATCAAAAATATTTTTCCGAGATTAGGTACTTCTTTCTACTTAATAATACTTAATAAACTTTAACTTTGGAGTAAAAAAAGTAGTCGCAAAAACATTTCGGATGATCAGTTCAATTTTAATATTTTCATATTTACTCGAATGAAGTGATTCTCAAAATTATTGAGTTAAACATTCGATTTGTTTCTTGAAAACCGTATTCAGAATGTTATTTACGTAAAATTTGCTTAAACATACATTAATACAATAATACTGACAACTCAAAGATATTTGATAGAATCAGGCGTTACTTTGCGGAAATCCATTATAATAAAGATATTAATTAATTTGCAGCCATCCGCTAACTAAATACAATGATGTGTCTTACCTGGATTGAAAAGCACCTCCTGCCCTCCCTCAATTGCGTGCACCAATCCCGTCACCACCACCAGTGGTGCTGGGATTAGTGGTGACGGGATTGTTGCACGCATTTGAGGGAGGGCCGGAGGTGCCCTTCAATCCAGGTGAGACACACCACTGTATTTAGTTAGCGCATGGTTGCAAATTAATTAATATCTTTATTACTCAAAGATATGATTTTTATTATATATGGTCTTTATTTGCAATATGATTCAAAGTCACGTTTATTGTCAGATGGTTCAGATATTATGAACAATAATAAGTAATGACATGACGCGATGGTAATCGCCAATCGTAAATGCATGCGGCTGAGTTCCAAGAGCTACATTGAGGTAGGCGCTACAAAGAAAACTGGCGAATTATCATAACAATGTTTGAAATTGAAGGTTGCAAATTTGTATGCCAAGCGAGCTGTTTTCCATAACAATAAGGAAAATACGCTTGAATCTATACGTGTTAGGATAATTGGATTATTCTGTACCTATCTTATTAAAACACCTACGCGGCATTAGGTGCTCTTTAAAAATAATTTACTTTATAAAAGTAAAACCGCGTAACTTCATTCTAACGTATTACCCGGTCACTACTTACTACGGTACACTTCTTTGCTATTACCAGAGAAATTGTTTTTTTTTTAGTTCAAAGCAACGTGTGTGTAAAATACAGTAGAAAACCTCGCTAGCAGAGCTATCTGGTGATCCAGAAGAGCTTTGTGTTACTGTATTTAAATAAAATAAAATAAAGGGTTCGGTTTTAGAGGGTTTTTTTTTTAAGTTATTTCGTTTATTTTCAATACATTTAAAACTTCCGTTGGTGTTACTGCTGATACATTCAATTTGATATGACTGATATATTACGGTCACTTGTTGTGCTACATATATTATTACTACTGGAAGAATTTGTATATTCACTAATGTTGGTAAGTAGAATGGCGTTCACAAAACCGCCTCATATTTGACGATGCTCTTCGTCACCAATCTGGATGTTTTATATCTGGCATGCATTAATTATTCCGTCTTTATTGAAGGTTTCAGGTTATTGGGGTCTGTAAAATACCCAATTCCTGTCTTCAATTCAAATATGGACAAAATACCACCTAGCGAATTTGAATTCCGCATAATTCACGTGCTAAAGAGGCTCATTGGTAACCTCAATCTGCTTAAAGCCAATTTTTCCAACCTAAATTATAATCGTTGAGAAATTTGCTTCGTGATATTCTATGGTACATCTTGGAGTGTTTGCAGGGATTCATTCTTACCATTTTACGTCCACCATTTGACAGATGCACGACGGATCACCAACCCTTTATTGCCGACATATGCCGTATCGTTAAGTATTTAGATCCGCTTGTCCACGCATGTGAAATTGAAAAAAAATTCTTTGTCATTCATAATACGTTTAAAGTAAAGAAGTTAGTTGCATCATCATCACGACCTTCTGCTTTTTCACCCGGATACAATTGGTGTGTCTTCAAGGCCTTTATGTAAGCCAGGTGCGCTTTAACATTTTCGGCTAAATCACCACTTAGCATCAGTAAAGCTGTTTTTTATTAATAAATAAAAATCCAAGGAAACCGTTTTTTTATTATTATTGAGATGTAGTGGTTGTGTCAGAAAGATATCCACGGGATGACGCTACGCTAAGAAAACTGCCAAAAACCTACAAATACAAATATTGTTAATTATGTAAGTAAAATACACTTACGTCTCTATACATGGACTGGCTATACTCCGTGACATAATGAGGAGATTTGATTTGCGCCATTATGCCGCTGACAGCTGAAGTGAACATCCCCGTGGAGTAGTTCGAGAAAAGACAGTGTGACAAAATATATCGATAAAAATTATATACCTTACCTATACCTACATAGAAACGCCATTGCGGGTAGGACTCTACCTGTAACCTCCATTATACATATGTATCATATTAATATAATGCCATCGTCATTCATTATCATAACAGCCCTTCACATGCTGCATGTCTTACCAGGTTGTCACTCCATCTAGTGGAAAGACGTCCCACACTTCGCCTACCGGTACGAGGCTGCCACTCGAAAGCCTTTCTTCCCCATCTGTTATCGGTCCTTCGAGCTATATGGCCGGCCCTTTGCCACTTCAGCTTACTAATCCGTTGGGTGAACACGGTCACTCTGGTTTTACAGCAGATATCCTGATTTCTAAGTTTATCATGCGGAGAAATCCCGAGCGTAGCCCTCTCCTTAGCTCACTAAGCGACTTTGAGCTTCCTCATACGGCCATTAGTAAAGGACCTCGTCTGAGGATAGTCGAGCGGCGGATCGCCAATTGCCATATCAACACTCCTCTTCCCTTGCGACTCCACCTCAACTGCAGCGGTACAGGAAGAGGAATCTCCTCTAGCCGCAGCCCATTAACACACATCCAAGGCCTCTGACAAACCCACTCAGAGTGACTTATCTCGGGCCAACCATGTGAATCCTCAATTTTAGCAAGGTTTAGGCGATTAACACAAGGCACAGCGAACCACCGCGTCTGGCGGAGGTGGTAAAGCGGATTCCGTAGCGGTGCTCCGCGCGCTAAGGCGGTTTACGCGCCTGTCCACGCGGTTGGATTTGACGCGGTTTTGACCAGTTTAATCACAGACACTGGCAAGAATGGACGATGAAGTGGTGGCAGCAATCTGACTTTTATTATGACGTAGAAAGAAAAAAATAAGATGATATTGGGTTGGTATTTGCGCAGTTATGCTGCGGTCAGGCGGTGAACGTGTGTTTGGTATCAACGGAGTTAATAGAGGTCAATGCAACTTGAGATCCGCTTCACCGCCTATTGCGGCCTACCTAACCCCCACCCCTCACCCCCGCCATGACCTAAAACGCTTTACCGCGCGGAACAGCGCTACGCCGCCTACCGCGGTGGTGCGTGGTATAGGTACCGTGTGTTAATCGCCTTATCGAGCCACGGCTACTAACCCGTCATGACCACCTAAACTCACGCAATATTTTACAGTCGCAATATTAATTTATTCTCTTGATGTAATAAATTGGTCATATTTAAACAGATTTAACAAATTTACGTCTTGTAAACATTAAATCATCATCAAGAAACCTTTCTATATCTATAGATGGCTATGGTAGTTGAGTTTAGGGGAAAATGAGAAGAGAAGAAATAAAAAAATATTCGAAATAATAATCCAATACATTTATACTTACTGACTTACTGGTACTGGTACTACCAGAAAATATTGTCCGTATACTGCACTTTTTCAAAGTGCTGCGTTTCTCGTGTCTAATAAAACAGTCGTCTGTGAAATGTTTAGAACAAAGATGATCATTTTGTTTCGAACGGCAATTCACAATATTTATGCTTTTAAGCCTTAATTTTAGTCTAGGTTCAGTTGCAAACCTGTTAGTTAATAAACATTTGATAATTATCTGTTGTCGGTGACTTTGGTTGCTAACAGATGTAGGAAAGAACATCGATAAGTATTATATACAAAGAACTCGACAACCCATTGAATTTTATTGTTTATCAAATCTCAGTAATATAAAGCCAAACATGTTGGTAATTACGATATTAAGATTAGTAAAAAATTTTTAAGTGCCTTTATTATAAAACAATTGTTTGAAAGTAACTGTAAATTCACTTACTTGTGGAATGTTATAGCACTTTCCTTTTGGTAAAGAGTTTTACATATTACGCACATTCATTATTATTAAAAATAATTCTTATTATGTAATTAAAATTATGTATACACTATACACAATCAAACCATATAAATACTTTCGTTTTTAGTTCAAAAATTCAAAAGGTCAAAATACAGAGACAAGCTTTAAATAAAACAACAAACTTAGGCATATTATATCAATTTTAGTTCCCGGTGCGGAAAATGGTGGCGCTTCAAATCGGCACAGAAATTTTGTATGGTATAGCCAGTCCAGCGTACTGTATGTATAGAGGTCAGTGGTAAAATATCATTTGATGTTTTACTTAATTTAATACACATTAGAAATAATTTCCATAAGTATGAATATTCTACGCTTTCTAAAAGTACATATAAATAAAATTAAAGTGTCTTTCCGTAATGTCGAAATTTCTGTCTTGTATTTGGCTAATGGGGCTATTTGTATGCTTACTAATTTATTCCATAATTAACTCTAACTCGACGATTTCTGTACATTGAATATCTTTTTGAAATTTGAATTGAGGTATGCTATACCATCGATACAGACACTAAAACTAAATTTTTTGGGAACGTTGTCCGCCTGTTTGTCTATCTGGACACGCATACATAAACTCTGTTTCAAATTTTGTTAAGTAAACTTGATGAACAGATAGAGAGCAATGCCAGGAGTGATCTAAGCTATATGTTATCAGAAAACTTTGGTAATAAAAAAATAATATTTTAAAATAATATTGTATAAATAATTGCCTTGTAAATAACCTTAAATCTAAATTGCTATCCTACTCAGGCAGTTTTTAGGAAATTTCTTCTTATTAGAATCTCAATCAAACGGTTAATTGGCGTTGGCTTACAAACCCAAGTTTTTAGTTTAAACCAAGCGTGCATTTAAAGAACTTCGATAAGGTGTTTGTTTTAATCACTTATACGCGGTCGATTCTTTCCGCCAAGTATACTTAAATTTGAATTAGCCCGATTCACTGGAGAACCCTTTTAAAATTCGTTTTCCTAGTTACATTTTTGCAGTTACGTTCATTGATAAAAAAAAATTATAGAATGATGGTGACAGACAGTCCACCTGATGGTAATAGGGTGTTCACCTGATGACGACTGTGGCCCTCGATTAAGAATCTAAATGCAAATGATTTGACACATACAGTTCACCAATATAAGACTTATTTTGTCGTTATTACCCGCGACGGAACGGAGAAAGTGCATGCCTTTAAGGTAAACGTTTGTTTCTTTGTTTTTGTGTGCAAACGAATGTTCTCATTTATCTTCAAAACGGTTTGATCGATTTGGATACAGTTTTCAGTAAAGGGTTTGTGACTCATCGGCGATAGTTCTTAGATATGTGTTATATTTACTCGGTAGGGGCGCAACAATAGACATATATTTTCAAACGAAAGTTCTCATTTATCTCCAAAACGGTTTGACTGATTTAGATTCAGATTTCTGTAAAGGGTTCGTGATTAACAGGCGATGGTTCTTAGATAAGTGTTATGATGTCAACCCGCCAGAGGGCGCTGCAGTAAAGATATTTTTGTAAACGAATGTTCCCACTTATCTCCCAAACGCTCGACTGGATTTAGGTACGGTTTTCTGTAAAGGGTTTGTGATTCATCAAATTTTAGTTGATTGCAGGATATGGAATGGCAGCCTCGACGGATTTCCTTCGGTTTGTAATTATATTACCTAATAGTTAGGTAAATATGTATAATATCAATATTTGATATAATGCTGTCTATCGATACAACAAATAAATAGGTACATACACAAAGGTAGGATGTTCTAAGGAAAGTCATAGTTAGTTGTTTATTGTGACAGACCTCGCTACAAATCAACCCCTTTTAAAACGCTTTTTATTTTTATCTTTCGTGACTTACTTCCTTTTAATCGAGGGTTTTTCAAAAAACTTATTTAATCTCGTTTCCATTACAACTTTTATGTCCATCACGGGATTTCTCAAAATTTTTGATTTTGCTTCTTATTGTTAATTTTCAAATGTAAATCATTTGAAAATGTTAACCTTACTCCATTTTCCTTTGAAGATATTTTTTCATAATTCGTTCACCAGTTATCAATATAACTATTCGTTCTTGTTTGCTTATTTTATGCTTTACGGCATCTTTATGTGTTTTTTAGTTAAAAAAGAAAAATTAGAGCCTAAATATGTTCACTGATCCTGTCTGAAGATAGATGGCGTTTATAACCATCTCGTGTACGCCAGGCGTAAAAAATCCAGCGTTGAAGATGCAAGACTTCGGGTAATGCGATCGCCAATCCTAAGCGTGGCGATTAAGGTCTCTCGTCGGCAGGTGACCTTACTTCATTCAAGTGGGCTTTTGAAAAAAAAAAACGTTATCATCCCATCATAAGTCAGATTTTCAGTTCTTTAAGCTCTGTAGTCAGCCTATTACCGCTTCAGCTTGCTGTTCCGAACAACTAATAGCAGTCATTTGTTGCAGAACTAGCATTTGCTCCAATCAGGGTGAGTAACGTGTTTCGCAAAAAGTGTGGGAGGCTGCCCCCTACTAGATGGAGCGACGACCTGGTAAAACATGCAGGAAGTCGATGGGTGCAGGTGGCTAAGGACCGTGCTTTGTGGCATTCCTTAAATTCATTCTATGCCCAGCAGTGGACTTGTGAAGGGCTATAATGATGATGATGATGAGGGCAAGTTTGATAAATAAAACCTAAAATAACCAAATCTGTTTTTATCCAATACTGTTAAAATTTTTACACCAACATCCAAACTTAGACAAGCTGTTAATGTCTGACAGCTTAATCGTTTTTACTAATCTTCCTGAATAAAAAGACTTTAAATCTAATCTCGTCATGTGACGTGCGTGTAAGGAATAGGGCCTCACAACGTAACGGATATAGAATATAAAACATGCGATGGTATGATCGTTGCTTAAATGATCTTGTTGTAATTATTCATCAGATGCAACAAAGGCTTGTAAATTATTTTAATATTTGAATTGTATGTGTTTGTGAATGACCGAAAACTTCTCCGTAAGCAACTGGAAACGTGGCTGTTATTTTTGCAATTGGTGTCATTTATAAGGTCATAAATTATGCAGGCATAACGTCTAGTAGGTATCATATTTACTATATGAAAATTTTAGTAGTGAAAAATTGTTATTTGAATTCTCTTCGTGCCTTAAACATTATTATTTATTTAGTAATAACTTTGCTATTACCCTGGACAGACAAAAAAAAACCAAAGTTTTAGATACATTGAGAGCACTTTCTTTACTTTTTTTTAATAGCTTTGGGTGACAAACGAGAACACACTCCACCTTATAAGCTGATGCTGTGACCCATAGATACACACATTAATCCTCAATTAAGAATCAAAATACAAATGCGTTGTCACCCCTGAAGATTAAGATGGAATGACACAAACGCACTAAAAAGGATCTTCGGTTCTATACACTCACCATACGAAACATTAGGCTGCTATTTTACGCTGGTATTCTGTGAGAGCGTGGTTCTGCCCCGGTCGAGCCGATTCATTCGTGCTACAACTATAATATAGCTGCGCCGTGCTTCTACCACGTATAACTTTTTGGTACAGAGAGTCAGTCAGTTATAATTACAGGCATTCCATCTGATCAGATGTACTGTAATTTCGCTTACCACTTCACTTTTGCTACCGGACACCCAGTGTGAGCTACTACTCTAAAAACCTTTCTTGGAAAAAAGGGAAATTTTGTTAATGTTTTTATATAGTGCCTAATGCATTTAGTGATCTAAAACCATCTTCGCATTATTACCTTTCTTATGAAACCGGTTTTGAGGCACATTGGTTAGATGGTTTCAAAATGACGGATATAGGTAGAAACTATATAGATAGATATACAAAAACTATTTTCAATTACTTTTTTCCAAAACGCAATTCGATCCCGCCGGCCACAGCTTGCCGCCACATGCTTATATCTACTATGCTTGAAACATTTTAAAAATAATATGTTGTAGTGGTGAAGACTTATTGATCTATAAAGGTCTCTGATTTTTTACACTCGCTATACAAAACATGGCAGCATTATGCCGGTACCGAACACTAGTAATTTGGGCATCTCGTCCTTCCCCGACTATACCGATCCATTAATTCTGCAGCCATATACAGCTGCAACCAGTTCTAAAAATGCTCTACCAAGAAAAACGTGATCAATATTATATATTGAATATAGAAACGTCATATTTTAAATTATACGCGTATAGCGCGTCGAGATGATCAACCGTTTCGTGTAATCATACACTCAGCCCGCAGTCACGTCTTGGCTTTCAGCCATATGCCCGAATGCGGTTTCCTGCAGACATGTGCACGTTCTTGCGTTGTATCTTAATATACTACAATTTCACGATATTGAGTCATAAATTACATAGATAGAAAACAATTTCGTTATTGTGTCTTGGAAACAAACTGTTTCATAGTTTTTACATTGTCTCCGACCACTTGGGTTTCTTACTTGACCACTAATTCTTTCGAGATTTTTTTAATACAATAAAAGTTAAAACGTGCATACAGTCTTAGAAAAGACAGGATAGTAGGCTATCTTCTAAGAAATGTACCGATCGCCGCTAGTATGTTTGCGTGCCTGACGCGTGACAGTACGGACTCGTACGCACGAGCCATAGCACGCACACAACGACACTTGCTAAGTCGGAAAGATCGGGACAAATCATGGACGCCCACCGCCGCGCCGCATTTTAAATTTTTTTTATTCATTTCCTCAGAAATGACATTTTCTGTCCAGGTAAACTTGGATAGTAAAATATATTTAATACAAAATTTCACCTGAGCAGTTTCTGAGAAACTAGTTACATATATAGGTATACATGTACATAAGTATTTACAAGAATTACTCGCTTAAGGTATTAAGCTAAGATGTTTATATTAATTTATATGACCGTCTTCATTGTATGTATGTATGTATATATA
>DWHP01001452.1:0-16115 GCA_018247895.1 Parnassius honrathi
AGACATGATGATTGGTAACAATACCAAATCATAAACCATTTCATCATCATCCTCACGTCCATTGCCTTTCCTTTTAAATCAGCTCGCGGCCTTGCAGGCCGCGAGCCCTGAATCAGATGAAGCTGTAAGAGTCGTATAGACTAACAGCCAAAAACATCCAGAAAATAGACGTCAAAGGAGTCTTGGCTCTGGCGTGGCACGGTGCACTTCTTATACTCCGTTACTAGGTCATCTCGACTCTTCGGATAATTAATTCGTTATATAATATCACATGTTTAAACGTTTTTTTTTTTAGTTTTTTTGTTGTTATGTTATTTTAGGAAGGCTCTTCTAAAGGATATATTTTAACTAGTAAGAACTAACTACTTAATTACAAAATGTTAAAAATTGAAAAAAAAATTGTGCAACGTAGACATGGTCATAGAGTCTAGGTAACAGAATATAAACATAAGTTATTGAAAAATCGATATATTGTGGTTTGAAGGATTAGTCATTAACTTTCATTCTTCAAGTGTTACACTTCAAAGCCCAGCTGAAATAGAAAAAAAATCAATTTATTATTTTGACTGATTAAAAACTGTATTTTCCTAGTGTCTGAAATAAATTGCGGCGATAGCATCCTGATAATTGAAAGCTATCGCGTTGAAGATATTATAGTGCTACTAGGCCTATCTAGGCTTTTGAGGCTAGGTATTTGACCTATCTGACTAGGGCCTTATAGTACCGCTTAAGAGATAGGATAAAACAGAATGTAACGTCAGAGACACCGCCACAATTAACCGCACCCGAAAACTATCAGTTGTGTTTATTTGATTCCATTAGAAAGGAGAACCGTGATATGGTAGCTCAGTACTCCGACCCCTCGTCCACTCGGTTTTGTAACACACTAGCTGATACCCGGCGCGTTGCTTTCGCAGAATTGTGGGAATAAAATTACTGAACTTGAATGACAAATAAGTTACAAGTAAATTTGCCGGTGCAATACGCGCGCCATCTACCATCAGTCAATTGTTTTATGCATACAACCTTCGTACAAGTGAAAACAATTCGTTTTACCGCAATCCGATAAACGGTATGGCTGCGCATAATATACGAACAAACAGACGTTAATTTTTATATAATTTTTATATATTAGATTTCAACATCATTATCAGAAAATTAATAAATTAATAAGTTAATAATACTAATTGACTCGCCAGTATTTGTTCAGCCTTTTCTGGTACGTGACACGTTGAGATTCATCTCAAGTTCACTCCGAGCTTACAAACATTTATACAAACGTTCTTAATATTTCAACCATTGCTCCACATATTAGGCCTAAAGTTTCTTTCTTTCACTAATCTAACTATTTTATTAATTAGATTAGTATGACACATTACATACATTACTTTTTTACGTGGTAGAGCCATGCCTTAGCACGGGTGGGGTCGGCTTTACCGGGAAAGACCACGCTCTCACAGCGTGAAATAACAACTGAATGCAGATGTATTTCGTATGGTGAGTGTAGAGAACCGAGGACCCTTTTTATTGGGAACGAGGTATTCCAATTTCTCCTCAAAGTTCAATTTCAACTCAAAATTTCTCAAAGGTGACAACGCATCTGCATTTTGATTCTAACTCGAGGATAGACGGAAATGTCTATTTGTCACCTCATTCTCCTACCACCAGAAGGAGTGTGCGCTCGTTCGTTCCTCTTATTCTAAAAAAAGGCATAGAAGCCTGAAATAAAACAAAATATACGTCCCGATGCTGGAGCCGAGTCTTCTTTTATTTGAAAGAAGGTTTTTGGGTTTGTTGTGACTCAAGGAATAAACGCTCACCTTAACATTTCACCGTACATTAATAAAATTGGTAATTGCTATTTCAAATACTAATAATTTACTTCTTGTTCAGCGGTGAAAGAAAACATCACTAAACTTCGAAAAAAGTGTGTGCCTTTGCATTATGGTATATTGGGATAACGTGTGTTGCCTACAATATGCTCGTTTATCGCCAATTTTATATTGTTTCCCATATTAGACAATAGGTAGTGTTATTTACACGAACTTGGATTATTCACGAATTAAATTTATAAAGAGAAAAGTAAAACGTTTTCATATTCAACGCGCTCATATTCTTCTTCTGAACATTTCCTCTTAATTAAATGTTTTATCGCTTAATCAACTAGGTCCATATAATTTACGGCAGTTTTTCTTTAACTTTAGATATTAATCACACAATTTAATTTATTGAAGCGCAAAGCGCGTAGGTATGTTCTACTAACGTCTAAAATTAAAGAATTCAACGTCTTTTCACATCAAATCGTATCTAACAATCATATTGTTTTTTTTTTTAAATTCATATTTGTTTAAAGTTTCGATGCAATCATTAAAATCAAATGTCGTTAAAACTGTCTTTAGTTCACTGGACAAATTGTCTACGGTGTTGTTTATGAAATGTAGATCGAACCGTTTCTGCTGAATCACCGTTCGTAACAACTTTTTACTTGCCTGATTTAAGATCTTAGCGCTTCCTCGAATGTCCTTTTCTGTTGATATTTTGACACACGTAGGAATGAGATTATGGTCTCTGCATCTCTTTAAGAAATTTCAGGATGTTATATATCTTGCGCACTTGGTTTTAAGATCTTCTAATAGGCGAATTTTATTTGCTATTACCAGTCCGTACTGGTTCTCATAATGATTTCTGAAATTTACGCGAACACTACACATTGTATAACACTATTATTTACGAATTTTATCGCGTTTAATTACTTTTACTTACACTTTTAACTTATTTTTATTATCCCGACGTTTCGGGTGCTTTACAGCACCCATGGTCACGGGGGGGGGGGACTGAGATATTTGACGTCCCAATGTCATAGTTAGTCAGGCTTCCTTCAGTTTTTGAATATTAATTTTTGGTCCGATTTACGCAAAACCAGCTTATAGTATCATGAAGTCTTGCAGTGGTATGCTTGGGTTTGGGTTTAATTTTGTTAATGATGGCAGCACCCATCCATCTGTGTCTCCCATAGTCGCCGACATGTTCATGGAGGACTTTGAGGAGAAAGCTCTTCTTACTGCTCCCGTCAATCCAAAGTTCTACAAGCGGTACGTAGACGACATTTTCACAATTTTACCATCTGAAAAAGTAACTGCATTTTTAGACCACCTTAACTCCATAAACTCTAAAATACGATTCACAATTTAGTTGGAGGCAAATAATTCTTTAGCCTTCCTAGATGTTCTAGTCATCCGAAATCCTGATAACACTTTTTTGTTTATACTCTTTATTATGCACACAACATATAAATGTTTGTACAATTAGGTGACCTCATCGCTTAACAGTGATCTCTTCCAGGCAAACCTTGGTAACGTACGAGTAGCACTACATATTATTTGGTGAAGGAGATCCGTAAATAGAAGTGTGCATAAATAGTAGATAAATGAGCATATATTAATACATATTATAAGCTTAATAAGTACCTACTTACATGTGTTTTTAATATATAGGGCTGTCAAGCCCTAAGTAACCATGGAAAAACAGCCGTGGTGTGGGAATGGGAAAGGCTGCAAAGTAATACGGACACTCGCGCGCAGCGATAAAAGTTTATTTAGCTTCCTTGCGCAGTTTATCTTATTAATAATAATTATGTAGTCTATTAAACATCGGCAAGCAGTCAACATCAAAAGAGTGAAACTTCTGTATGTAGTATTATTACTTATTCTGTGCCTATAGCCAGATTAGTGATGTATAAGGCTGTTTTGCAAAACCAGTGCATTCGTTGGGTTCTGTATGTTGGGTATAGAGGTTGGAGAGCTAATATTATTTATACGAAGCACCTGTAGCGTATTTTGCTTGAAGTAATCTAACACTGCAGTAACCACTAGTCATTATGTAGACGGTCAGGTCGATTTTCAGTTTAATGTTTTAACGCAAGTAACACAACGTTAGAAAATGACTTTCTCGAACATTGTGTTACAAAATTTCGATTGTTTTTATGTTATGCTACTAGTTCACTGAAACTGATTGCCAAAGTACTTTTAAGCTTCAACTTTTCTTATCGATACTGTCACCCATTTCGCTAGTGAATCAAGATAACGGCTTTTGATAAAATGTTATTACTTTTCGTGACACGGTTCCCAAATGCGGGCAATCAATACTTCTATTGTTTCTGTAAGCAAAATCAAACATGTTAAATAATTGTATTCTATTTGTAAACAATTATTTGCAGCAAGCAAATATCATACAAGTAATGTTATAGTTCATCATGTACTGTCTAAAGCTCGAAACAAATTATCTCCCTTGTTTTTAGTAATCGTATAAAATCTTTCAACTCTATGAATACAGTTATTATATTTTTAATTACTCTATGACTAAACGTGGAATTTGATGACTTATCTTATTTATGCGAACACTATACATTAAATGAAACTATTTTTATGGATTTTATCCCGACAGCACTAATAGTCACGGGAATCACATTGATTCCGTTTAATATTCTAAAACTAAAACTGAAGGTAGGGTTAACTATGACAACGCGTGACCGAGATTATGTCTACCTATATAATATTTATTACCTATAACGGGAATTAAAAAGTCAAAATTAAACGCGATGACATCCGTAAAATATGTTTTTCATTTAATGCATATACGTGGTAGAGCCATACTGCAGTTATATTACTAGTGTAGTTGTAGCACGATCAGCACGAATGGGTCGGCCAGGAAAGGACCACGCTCTCACAGAATACCAGCGTAAAATAGTAGCTTAATTCTGCTGTGTTTCCTAAGGTGAGTGTGGAGAACCGGACACCCTTTTTGTTGGAAACGGAGCATTCCATCTTAGTCCTCACGGATGACAACGCATCTGCATTTTAATTCGTAATCAAGGATAGATGTAGATGTCTATGGGCCACAGCAACCACTTACTATCAGGTGGACTGTGCGCTCGTTTGTCACCCTATCTTTAAAAAAAAATTAGAATTTAACATTGAGATATATGTATATATGTACTATTATCGTCCCACTTTAAGGTAAATGACGTCGTATGCATGTCCGCCTTGTTGCAGCACCATGCAACATTGCACACATGCGTATAAATGAAAAAATATTGTGTAATTTATGAAGTCGATGTGTTTTATGTAAAAAAAAAACTACAAAGAAAAATGAATGACGCATTTATTATCAATTAGTACTTTCATTACGAAGTTGTTTTATAACCGCATAACATCAAAGCTGTCGACGTTTATCACGCTATTGACCCTGTCAGCGTTTCTGTTTACGAACTCAATTTAATGGCTTAAAAGAAGTGTCTTCGCGCATTCATATTATTTTGGTCAATAAGTAATTGTACATGTCGGCTACAAAACTGGGGCAAAACAACGGTCCTTTTCATCATTGTTCAATAGTCTCCTGAATCATGATTCCACACCGCCCACGTTATGGGCAAATTGTTGGCCTAGTTTGCCAAATGTTGGGACAATCAATTTGTCATTACAGAATCACAGCAGTGTGAGCGAATGTAAAGCGACACCCACACGCTGTCACCGAATTTGGTGTGAAAAAAAAAAACAATAGGCGCCGTAACGGCCGCACATTGTGATTCGGCGGGAAACAGAATATGTGTCAGAGGCTTCGCTTTGAACAATGTCATTTTGCTTATCGTTGTTTTGGTATAACAGTAAATTAAATACAGTGAATATGCAGTACAATACCAGAACATACTGATTGATCACGTGATATTGCCACGCTGCAGCTATATTAGTGGTATTAGTTGTAGCACGAATGGATCGAATCGACCGGGGTAGGACCCTGATCTCACAATACCAGCGTAAAATAGCGGCATTTTGCTGCTGTGTTTCGTATGTTGAGTGTTCGGATCCGGATTATATTTTGTATGCCTATTGGCGGGACGTAGAGAACCTACCTTGTATTTTACTATGCATATATTGAGATCTGTAAATTAACCTATGTTCACAAAATAAACTGATTTTATTTGATTTGAGACCCTTTTTGTTGGAAACGGAGCATTCCATTTTAGTCCTCACGGATGACAACGCATCTGTATTTTGATTCGTAATCTAGGATGGATGTAGATGTCTATGGACCACAGCAACCACCCGCCATCAGGTGGACTGTGTGCTCGTTTTCACCCTTATCCTATAAAAAGATCATCATCAGTAAACAATCATTAAGGCGAATAAAATTGAGAGCTGATTTTTTAATCGTCAAATAAAAGTTATCCATCAAATAATTATAACCTGACTGAATATAAAAGTGAAGCAACTGAACTATTTTATTCTACAAATGTATTTTTTAATTTGTTTTTGTTGTATTTTATCCTCTAAATGTCTGATGATTGAAAGTCAGCGCTTAATTAAAATCTTTATATCTTTGATGTACGAAATTAAAATTACCTGTGTCAATCGTCATTTTAATTTTTTACTTACCTTTTCAAAATAATCTTCTTATGAATAAATGACACAAATGGACGTTCATTCATAAAAAGACCTGACAATATCAATGCTAATAATGAACGTTCATTGTAATGTAACAACAATATTCTTATATTATTTCGTATTTTAAAAGTTTTGTATTTAGATAGGCGTGGCCTTGCTCTGTGACTTCGGCTATGACTAGCATTGTCACAACGTTGCCACAAAAAACAACCTTAAAAATAAATTTCATGTGATCATGGCGAAAAGTAAAACCAACGAAATGCTGCTCGATCTGTGATCTTTTTTCTTTGTTCACACAATGTGTTGACACTCCAAGAAGTTTAATAGCCTTGTTGATATAATAATATTGCTAATAAATACATAAGCAATCCTACATTACACAATCATAAATGTCACAGGAATGAAATAGCGATCAATCATGAACATCCTTCTTCGAGAGACATTTGATACACTATAAATGCGCCTGACTAAGGACTCTATCTGCAGGAGTGTTTTTAGACTATATTCTTTCTTTGTTTCGAGACTTGTTACGTCGTCGTCTATAATCCCTATTGTTCTGCAATGATCTTGATGTATACGAATGTTTAAAACATGATTGTTTACGATTTATTTTACACTAACGATTAATTTTGCTTGATTTGATTAAACTAGATAATTAAATAATGTGTTCGGATGCATGATTCCATTCATTCAACCGTGAAACTGGACACAATCTGTGCATAATTGTAAGTTCACGAAAGATTTTACTAACAATTGTAGACATCGAATTTTACGATAACCACAGGACAAAATGACTTCATAGACCTTTCACCGCAATCAAAGCTACGAACTGTGATATTTCAATTTTTTTTTAAATGTTAGCAATGTTATCAACATCACTAATATTCCCTTTAACCAATTCTGGTAAGCTTAAAACGCTTGTGTTAGGACTGGTTCACCACAGTAGTCGAAACGTGGTGCTATATGCTTTCGATGTTTATCACCGTAAAGAGATTTAGTCGGACGAACGCTTGTATGGTAAACCCTAAAGTTCTATTAAGCATTTTGATTTGATGCAACCATTATTTTACCATAACTAAAGATTTTGAATTTGTGCTTAAATGTGTAAGATGTAGACAAACAAATGTGCAAATGTGTCAGTATGCTCAAATCAAATCACTTTAATTTAATTACATATTTTGGAGACAACTGACTCCGTACGGGTTGTATAGTGATAAAATTAAATCTAAAACTTGTGCACACAGAAAATATAGGTAGATTGAAAGAAAAAGTGTAGGTTAAAAGAATTATCATGCTCATTGGAAGAAGTGAACGCATATAGGGGATAAAGACACCTTTTCTCTCTAGCAGGCCGTCTGGATAACACCCTAGGTAAGAACCTATTTCTGCCGCCAAATAGCAATGCCTGCACTGGTTGGCACTAGTTATGGTCTGGTCCGAAGGGTATAGATACAGGGAGCTAGAACAATTACCGGCTGTGAGGCATCCCATTTAAGTCCCGAGAGATGACAACGCATCTGTAGCTATCTTAGTTCAAAATGGGATGCATACGTCCATGGAATGCATTTGCCTTTTTACCATCAGGTGGACTCTAACTTTTTTGTCACTTCCGTTTTATTAAAAAAAAAAACATATTTGTTAACGCCTGCATGTAACTCGTCGGACCTTTCGGATTCTACAACCGGGTTTCTTCATATGTAGATTTACAGGCGCGTTTTATAGTTTATACATAGTTTTAGTCTAAGAAGAACCTTATTTAGCGCCATCTAAGGTATCATAGTTTATAGTCCCAATTTAATTAAATTTATTGATTGAATGTTTCATCATTTGATTAGTTGTGTTATAAATACATTCGTCATAAGTCGTTTTTATAATTTACTTTAAGAAACGTGTAAAATTGTGAAAATAAAAACCATTCAGAAAATATTGTTTCCGATTTAGTTTTTTAATTGGTAAAAAAGCCACGTAACGGTAACCCAAATTATAGTAAGTGAAAGATCCTTTCTTTTCAATGCAAATTTCAAGCAATAGTTTACTTCACGAATAACGTTCACCAGTTTAATTTATTGCTACAGTTGCCTGTTTGCGGATTAGGTGTTGTATTTAATATACCATGTGTCATTTGTACATGAAATATCTTCCGAAATAAGTGGAATACATAAAGAATAACTGTAATACGCAGACCAATAAAAAATTGATTGGTCTGAGCTGTAATATATTAAGATTTGTACTGGATATGCCCGCAGCGCGTTGGGCGTGTTATGCGATGTTGCCAACCGCAAATTATAGTTGGTTTTGGACGAAATTGCAATGCATAGATAATGCTGTCACGTCTGTTGGTGGTTGATTACTGGTAAGATTGCTATTTTTTAATTATAAGTGAATAGTTTGAATTTTAATTGTTAGGGACACGTCATCAACGCAGAATTAATAACGTCAATATTTCAACGTTACTTGATATTAATTTGTTCCAGTAGTTATTTGCTGGAAAACGTCAGGTACTATTATCGTCTATAAAGCGGCGGTGAAGAAATTTCCTTTTGTATTAACAATGGGAGGAGCTAAAAGCTGTTTAGATTTAAGCAAACATATTAAAATATACGAATTTCTACTAAAATTTTGTACTAGGTTCTGGAGCTTTTTTTCTGAATATAGGTGTGGATCAGGATGGATACCACCACCACCTTCTAACCGCGTCGTTTGCCAATACTGCCGTCAAGTAGCAGTGCATCCACTGTTACTGGTGGGAAATTCATCTTACCTAGGGAAATTAATCCGAGCCGTGGTGGCTTAACGAGCACATTACAGCACACTACAGCGAGCGAGGCGCTGTAAATTTCACAGTACGCGACCAACCAGGGTTCTATCCCCGCCAGCACCAATGAAATTGTTAATTGCAATTTAAAGTGCTAAGAAAAAAGAAGGAAACTTGCGTGTCAGTTCGCGAACATGCATAAGGGCAGCGTGGAGGACATTTCCTTGCCCTAAAACCCTTTAAGTGTTAGAAGTACTAGGCTCTAGCTTTAACTTTAACTAACTTTAATTCATCTTAATCCTAAGGGGTGACATACGGCCTTTTGTTTAGAGTTAGCTGCGAAACACCACGGCCATCTTTGTTTCATAGTTAGATGGAGTGCAATTGCCACTCATCATTAGGTGGACTGTTGTTTTTTGTCAATCTATTCTATATAAATATTGTTGTACATTCGAGCAAAATAAAATAGCGACGAGTCCATTCGTCCTTTAATCGTATCAGTGCATGAAAACAGTTGGAAGATCCGTTATTAAGACTAAAATACAAGTACGCATAAGACGGACTCAGTATGCCTAACGGTAAAAGACGACCGGCGTCCGCCGACGAATGTAAAATTGATACTGGTCTGTGCCGACGATTTATAGAGGCTTTTTATACGACGTCTGGGTTTTCGAGAATCCGTAAATGTTTATTCCGCAAAAACGCGAATGTTGAATTTTTCACACGTACACCGCGTGCTGTCTTTCTGTCAAACTGTCAAAACTGTCTTTTAACAAATGGTTTCTCATTGCTTGAGTTGTAACTTGTAAGCTACTTTTATTGGAAGTTAGATATTTAATATTAAAGAGGGATTGGACATAGAAGATGTAGGTCATCGTATTCCTTTTAACTTTTTTTATTTTCTTTAAAATTTTCGACATAACTGCTTCTGAAGTCGGTGTTAAGACATGTGTATCAGAGAATTAAAGCCCGTTCAGAAGCCACAAAATATGTTTTTTTTATAGAATAAGGGTGACAAACGAGCACACAATCCACGTGGTAAGTCCGTACTGTCACATTCTCTACATCATCTACATCTGCATTTACGTTAACATTTATCCTCGATTAAGGATAAAAATGCGGATGCGTTGTCATTCCTGAGGACTAAGGTAGAATAGCCTCGTTTCCAGTAAAAAGGGTGTCCGGTTCTCTACACTCGCCATACGAAACACAGCAACATAGTGCTACTATTTTACGCTGGTATTCTGTGAGAGCGTGGTCCTAACGCAGCCGTGTCGACCCATTCGTGTTACAACTAAAATAGCTGCAGCGTGTCTCTGCCACGTATATTTATACGACAATTTCATCTTTTCATCTTTTTTGTCTTCATGGATACGTTAAAAATTCGAGTAATTATATAGTATGAGTACCGTCGTGGCAGCGGCTCAAGCGGCACGCAACATCAACGACGTTTACAGAGCGAACACTACAAACGAACGCACTACTCGCACTACTCGTTTACTCGCTTCCGTTATGGAAATTTCGACCTGAAAAATTAACCCCTTGATCGTTCGATAACTTTGGTTGACAATAACGAATCAAAGACGATTGTGGAAGCTGATGATACTCAATCTACGGCTTAATTAGCAGCAGCTTTCAACGTTGGTATTAAAACAATGTTAGTCCATTTGCATTAAATTTGCATAATCAAAAAGCTTGACGAATGGGTTTCCTACGAATTCAATGATAGCCAGCGCGAAATACGCGTCGAGACGTGCCTTACACTGCTCAACAGGCACACAAACGAAGGAATTTTTAACCGCATTGTTACCTGCGATGAAAAATGAATTGTGTTTGATAATCACAAGCGCTCAGCAAGTTGGTTGGATCCTGGTCCAGCACCTAAATAATGCCTTAAACAAAAACTTACCCCCAGAAAAGTGATGGTCACTGTTTGGTGATCTAGCACCGGTGTGATTCATCACAGCTTCTTACTAAACGGGATGAGCATTACTGCATATGTGTACTGTGAAGAACTTAAGACAATTATGGAGAAGCTCGCACGTCACCAACCAGCTTTGGTCAATCGCTCGTCCCCGATGTTCCTGCACGATAAAGCGCGGCCTCATAATGCACTACAGACGGTCCCCAAGTTACAAGAGCTGGGGTTGGAAGCTCTCCGTCATCCGCCGTACTCTGCCTTGTGCCTACAGACTTCTGCTTTTTCTAGAATTTGGATAGTTTTTTGACGTTAAAAATGCAATACCCGAGAGGCAGTACAAAATGCCTATGAAGAATTTGTTGCTTCCTGTCCAGCTGATTTCTTTAAGAAGGGCATCAACAAACTGTCACTGCGTTGCCAAAGGTACATTGATTGCATGGGTGATTATACTTTGATTAATAGAAATTAAAAATATAGAAAAAATATGTTTACTCATTTCTTAAAAAAACGTCTATTTCATAGGAAGTACCTAATACTATTATTCGTTTTAACCTACATATAAAGACCTAAAAGAATACAATTTTTTAGTTTTAATGTGGGGTTTTACTTCGTTAGGTGTACTTTTTTGCCTTTTTGAGTCGACGAAGGAATATTATAAGTTCAAAGCAACAACTATAATGTCCTCCAGACCGAATTTCAGTCACGGCGACTGGTCTTAACGGAGACCAGCCATCTGTGCGGGACAGAAATTATAGCGCCCGACTGTATGACCTCGTTTATTCTTCGTGAGTGTATGAGCGCGCTCGTTTGTCACCTTTATCCAATAAAAAAATGAGCATAAGTAGACTCTCTATTCCGTCACTCTCATAATCCGATGGGACGGTAATCCGACATAACCGGTGATCAGACGCAGGACCTATTGGTCGCAGGCTCGGGGATGAATCACCGCCAACATCCTGACACCGGACTGCTACTGAGAATATTTTCTTGACAGAGAAACACAATGACTGATTTTGGTCCGCCCGGGATTCGAACAGATCAGCAACCGTCTTTATGATCAGTCACCAACGAGGCAGTCAAAGCAACAACTAGAATGTCGTCTAAATAGTTACATTAAAACTTCATCCTGTATTTTGTAATCTTAAGCGGTGATATTCCATATAAAATTTTGTGTAAAGTACTTATAACCTATTATAATAAAAGAAAAATCATTCAAATCGATTCAACCGCTTTTTAGAAAGCGATGAACACACGTAAAAAACAAGCGTCGTCAAAACCTTTTCGTTTAATGAACTCTGTTAATAACAGAAAATAGAAGTAGAATATTTATTATTTATCAATGAAATCTTACTCGTGTGTAGGTATCTGTTGATTTGTATCCTTCCTATTGTTGTTGATGCAATAGGTAGCGCTGTAATTAAGATTCACGTTTGATTACGTGTATTATTTAGTGCTGAAAAAGAAAAGCATAAAATCAGGACACAATAGATGGCGCTGTTGAGGTGTTAATGAATTTTTCATTTACACTAGACATGTGTCATTCATCCAATTCTAGTGACCAGATCGTTCAAGCATTGATTAGTCTTACGAACCGGGTCATTCGTTATAATTTTGGATCATTACCAGTTTCAGTGCTCTGTAATCTGTGACACTCATTTGATAATGTCGATCATTGGACATAACTATACTCTTCAGTCGTAGGTCCTGATAATCGTTTGATCCAGAACGATCTAAAAATGTAATTGCGATCATTAAATACGTTGATGTGAATCGAGTCAAATGAACGAATCATTAACGATTGACACATGTCTAATTTACAATCTAAAATGTCCGGACTGACTAAAAGACTTCGGAATGCAATCCACTGCGTCACCTAACGAAAGTGGCCAGTGCAATGTCTGCCAGAGGCAGCTTCTTTTGAAATAGATTTTTCTGAATTTTTAGAATTAGTTAATTAGCGTATTGAATCTTAATAAGAATTAAAAAAAATTTAAAGAGTACATTTGAGTGAATCTCTACACATTTCAGGCTTCTGATTTATTCCGATTAAATTGAAACCGGCAAGGAACGTTGCAAGCGAAAACGTCATTATCTCCAGAAACTAACTCAGTGTCGTTGCTGTACTCTGTCAGCAGTTGTCATAATCACACGTTAAAAGGATGCAAATGGAGTAACATACTATTATTCGTACGGCTGCTATTATCATATAATAGGTAGTAAGAGTATATTTTCCATTTTATAAAGATGAGAAGTAATAGATAATAATAGCTGGGTGTAATCGCCCATTTGTTATGATGGCCGTTGCGTTGTAGATGCCTAACATCCTAAGTCTGCCTTTTATTTTATTAAATTATATGAACCTCTACTAACTACTAACCACTACCCCGTATAGTACCGTGGGATCGTAAGAGGTGACAGAGGGAAACAAATAGGGGATAGACAGCAGCATGTTTCTGATAACAGCGCAAGAATATAAAAACTGCGGTTGCGCCAACCCGCTTTCAAGCGTGGCTATTGTGGTATCCCTTCCTATGAGACAATCTTTTGGGGAGGCCTATCTTCAGTAGTGGACTTTTATAGACTGTAATGGATAACGGATGAAATAAATAAAATCAATACTTATTTATTTATTTTAAGAGTCCGACAACAAGGAACGGTACCCAATTGTCTGAACCATCTGGTGCTACGAAATGTAATCCACCTATCTAGCTTTGCGGTTGCAGCGTGTCCGACAACTGGATTCCTATTGATTTGCCTTAGCGTTACCGTTACGACGGATTAAAAGTTCACAATCAGATTATAAGCCTCCGCTATATATTGCCATAGTAGCAATTTTGAATTGCCTATTTTAAAAGAATAACCTTTTATAAGGAATGTTCGTATAGCAAAACAGCCATTAATTAGGAATATTTACCACTTTATGTTATTTTATGACGATAATAAAGTGCTATAATTTCATGCTAATCCGCAATGTGTATAGATTTCCTTTTCAGCGTGACAGCCGCGTTCTGACTCACAATGTCACAAATGAGCCGGTTTTAATGTCGTCTAGTGTGTTCGTGTTTGCGTGCTTCCCGCCGCGTCTTGTTGACCTTAGTCCGTGAGTTCATGACTTCTGAGCTAAAAATGGCCGGTTTTCGTGAGTTTTCTCAGTATCTAAAATGTTTTTTTTTTTAATTAATGTGACAAACGTGTTTAGAGTTCACCTGATGACATGTGGCTACTGTGGTCGATTGACATTTGCAGCCGACTTGAAAAGAGGACTACAAATGCGTTGTGACCCCTGTGTGTAAAGGACTAAGATGGAATGCCTCACAGCTTGTAAGTGGCTCTCTTACTCTCTATACTCTAAGGAGCGAAAAACGAGAGCACTGCTATTTCTCGTTAGATAAAGGTAAGAGGGTACCACCTACTTAGTCGGACTCTTGGACTGAAAATGAAATGAAAGTAAATGATTTTCTTTGATGTAACTGCAAAAAAGCTCTGTAAATATCTGGTCTGATACGTTCGAAATATCTGGTCCGATACGTTGTCTTATAACACACAATCTGTTTGTATGCGAAACACTTACAAATAGCAGATGCCACTTAAATATTAGAAACATGTGTTTATTCAATTAAAGTACACACTGGTTGGCAATAAAAATTTGTTCTCTTCGAAGAAAAATATCGTTTATAAAGCTTTATTGATTACGTTACAAAGATATCTTTTGAAAAGCTCGGAAATGCGCCAGCTTGAGACAAGGAAGCTCGTTCATCTCGTGTTTTACTCGACTAGCGCGTTGACCCGGTGTTGACGTCAAACATTGCGCAACTGTCGCGTATCCAACATCATTTAGGTTCGTTGATGGCCAATGTCACTGTTTCTTCAAATATCTTGGATATTGTTCGTTAACCTAAGTAAATGTTATTTAAGTACATATATTACATATGGTCATATGGTACATAAAAGTTATTTTATTATATTACATTTCGGTACTGGGTTCTCAGAGGTATATGGTAAGCCCATTGCCACATCAGCTTACTGATCTGTTGGATTGTATAGATACTGTGGTTCTACTGTGTATATATTTACTACTGGTTTTATGAGGCAATGTAACTAAGCTCTCCAAGGCCCGGTAGGTGACTTTGGTTTTCTTTATACGGCTACCAGTGGAGAATCACGTCTTGTTTCCATAAGTCATCATTGGTAACACTTACTGGCGGTTAGTCGCAACCAGTCGAGACAATGTGTCCTTGGTAAACATACTTCGCTTATAATTTTTAAAAAGACCGGCAACCCTCTTTACTAGAAATGAGTCATTCCTAGTCCTTACGGGTGACAACGCATCTGCATTTTGATTCGTAATCTGGGAAAGATGTAGATGTCTATGGGCCAGAGAAATCACTTACCATAGGTGGACTGTGTGCTCGTTTGTTATACTTATCCTATAAAAAAATACGCAGACCAGCGACTACAAAGTCAAAGGTTCTGCGATCCTCAATCCGCCTGCCAAGCGTGACGACGACGATAGACCCTTCTACAATAGACATAGACCTCTATGTCCAACAAGTAGACTTACTTGCTAATAACAACGATAATAATGATGATGAATGTGTCACAACAATGACGTCACACTGGTCTTAAAATATCATTTACTTTGTTTTTCGTTTTAAATTTCTTAAGGTAGGTTTATGTAAAGATAGATAAAACTTTATCAATTGATTATAATAATACACATCTGTAATAAAGAACATAGGCATCATGTGCATCAAAATTGACGAAGTATTTATGGAGTGCATCACTGCGGGAGTCCCATTTGGTACACTGCACACGCCTCATTTTATCTTTTTTGAGCTATAATAATCATTAACTCAAGTACTATCTTTGACTACATAATTTTCTTCTTTAGCTAGGAAGGTTATAAAGGAAGTTTAAGGAAGTTTATACGTGGTAGAGCCATGCTGCAGTTATATTAAAAATATAGTTGTAGCACGAATGGGTCGGCTCGACCGGGGAG